>VALG01011271.1:8172-22011 GCA_009835305.1 Ipomoea purpurea
TTGTCCAAACCTCTTATGATTTCTTAGGCGCAAGAGGAAATGGACCAACAAAGCATCACAAGAGGGGATGGGTTTACTAACAAGCTTCAAATACAGGGAGGCATATCCACCAAGGGACTCCAGATCTCCACGGGGATAAAGAATCAATCTCCTAAAAAAAATAGTTTAAAAAGTTAACAAAGCACAAAGAAGCAATAACAATATAGTAAATTTGAACACACAAAAAAAGAGTTACAAACCATTTCAATGAGAAAGCTGCAAACTCTTCAGAATATTGAAGATCTCCATTGCCCAAAGTACTGTAGTTAAACACCGTATATGTGAAGGTTGTGTCCACCTTCACATCCTCAAAGACAGACTCTTCTAGTGCAGGCTTACCGGAGAGAAATAGAATCTCCACCCCGAACACCGCTCTATCATCCACTAAAAAACCGTTGCCAGGGTCATCAAACACCCGCCGTGAAAGCATCTTTCCGATGCCACATTCCAATTTCATCGTATGAAACCTACTCACAGTATTTTCTAAATAACATTTAAAAAAGAAAATTTTAAATTATTAGCAATATGATACTTTGAAAGCTCCAAACTCAATTCAAAAATTAGAAAGACAAAAAAACCTTGGAAAATGGAGAATTGATCACGTATCTGATCAAATACAAAGAATCGTACATCTGCATGTACGATCCAACCTGCCGGCAATGCAGCTTGGTCTTCCATCCGAAGGAACATCGAGATGTACCCCGGCTGTAATCAGCATCCCCATTGGGATGTATCAACAGAGACCTGTTTCGAACAATATTACTCATTTAAGTGCTAGTATGATTGGAGAAATTGAAGAAATACAGTATTAGGTAGTAAAACAAAAGAATAACCAACCATTTGAAGTGGTCGACCTCAAAGATTGAAGACCGGTAGAAGTTGTTGGCACAACCAGTAATCATTCTAGTAAGACTAGAAAATGATTCAATTTTAACAATACAGTGTGAGGGGCCAATATGTCTCTGTCTAATAGAGGTACCTACTTCAACATATATATACACACAACAGAAATCAAACATAGGAGCAAAAACCAGAAGATGAATTGATATATATATATATACACAAAAGAAATTAAAAGATAGTAAAAGAGCAAAACCAGAAGATGCAGGCAATATAGATCTTCCAAACCTGTTTTGAAAGAAATTGCAAAAGCAATTCAAAATAAGGTATATAAGAGAAATGAAACTCGAGCCTATTCACCCACTTAATCGCAAGCTTTAAAAAAAAAATCAATAGAATAAAATGCACTACTTACTTTAACATGGAAATAATGGGTCTAGTAACCTTGTAGTAAAGCGAAGTCTCATTCAAGAACGGATATCGCAGGAGTGCCGAGGGAAGACATGGGTGAAAAGAGTTGTCGGACTTCCCGGGGAGGCAAACGCATGGGTGCAGTTGCTGAGGAGAGAAGAGACGACACAGGGAACGGATGAGATCTGGGTCTGAGAGTAAAGAGAAACACAAAATGAAAAATAAATACAGTAAGTAGAACAATAACCACAACCCAAAACAAAAATAGAAGTATATAACAAAAACAAAAAATAGAACAAATAACCCAAACAAAAATAGCATGTAAATACATTAAGGATAGAACTACTAACCTAAAACAAAAATAGACTAATAAACAAAACAAAAATAGAAATGTTACAATAACAGAGTAAGGAAGAACATAAATAGACACACCAAACAAAAATAAAACTATAACCAACACAAAATAATGTTAAATACGATAGCAATTAAATAGAAAATAAATAGAAATAACACAAACTAATAGAACTATAAACCAAAACAAAAATAGAATGGTTTAAATACAGTAAGGATAGAACAATAAATAGAACAACAACCCAAAACAAAAATAAATATAAACCACAACAAAAATAGAATTAAATACGATGAACAATAATAGAAACAAAAATGAACAAGAATTCCAACAATGGTCCTCTGACTATTGTAATTTTCCAAAATTCGTCGTCGTCTTTTATTTGGACGAAAAAGACACTTGACTTTTAAATTTGTTCCAGCATTTGTCCCTTCCGTTAACTTCAGTTTGTTAGGTGTTAGTATTGAAAGGCTAAAATGGCATTTTCTCTTTTGTTTTCTTCCTCCCCTCATGTCTGACTAGTATATGTTTAGAAGCAGATGATTGAGCAAAAGGAAAACTCAATTGTTCCTCTCCTTCATTCTGAGAATCAATGAACAAAATGGTCTCACTGAAATCATCCACATTAATATGGTTCCCTCCAAATGAATACTTTGTGACTACTAATAACACTGATTCAACTCTTTAACGGTAACCAAAGTATCACGCATTCAAAATGACTCCCCTCTGTTCCATTCATCAATAAGCTCCTCAAATCTCACCCCAGATCATTTAATCCTAATTTCCCATTACACCGACCCATACTCCACTGCTACCCTTCCCAGATATGCATTCTGTGAAAGATCATCAATCCAAACCCCGTTCAACTAACCCTCAAGGTTTTGTTCATTGTAGCCATTCAACAACCCAGAAAGAACTCAAATGCCTTGAACACCAACTCCTGGCATTCAAAGCTTCAAGAGTGATTAACATCGGGATGAAAAGATTGATGCACGACGAACCGTCTTCCCAGAGCCCATACCCACTGGTCATGATCTCGAAAGACCCAGTTGGCGGAACACCCATTATCACACCATTAAACGTAATCACATTTCATCAACGTACTGATTCTTCAACTCACCTTTTTCTTTAAGCACCATAAGTCACTGCGTATAGGACTTATACAACAGTAATTACCGAAGAAAATAGAATAGAATATGGACATATTATCCACTAAAAAACAGAACAATAACAAAAAAATAGAAATGTTAATAGATGAAAATAAATAGAACAATAACACAAAAAAAATATAACTAATAAACCAAAACAAAATAAGAATGTTAAATACATTAAGAAAGAAAACAATAAATAGAAAACAAAATAGAAACAAAAACCTTGTCTTCTTCCGTCCTTCTTTGATCTGAGAAGTTAGAGAAAAACAAAAACAAATTGAAATGTTAAATACAGATGTAAGGATAAGAACAAAAATAAAGTATAAATACAAATAAAGCAACCTTCTCCTTTTCCCGTCCGACATTGCAGCTTTGTCTCCGTTGGACATGGCAGGGATGAGAGAGTCCGGAAGTAGAAGACAGCGAACTAAAGTACGTTTGTGTATTGTGGCAAGACCGCGAACGAGAGGTTGGATAAAAGAGATATCAGAGGGAACAGGCCCATTTCTCAAATTATTCACCTGTAATGGCCATTTCTGCAATTGATCCTTAATGGGCCGGTCAGCTTAGAATTTGATATTAACATCATTTACCCTTCACACTTGACACCCATTCTCATACTCCTAAGTCATCTGCCACTTTTTAATTTTTTTATTTCACCATTTTTAACAAATACATAAATAAATTGTCTTTTATGTACCGCTATAATTATATTAAAAAAAAAAAAAAATCTATATAATATGTATGAACAATTAGTATAAGTGAATTTAAATGCACAATTAATTTATAAAATAATATAAAACATACAACTGACCTGTTACAATACGATGTCTATGTCATAACTACTTTCTCCAACTATTGAAACACTCTGAGTCCAATTATCGCCTTCGACTGCCCTCGAACCCACAACCCTCAGCATTTATATTGTGAGCGCGGTCCATAAAGCTTGTGGACTATGGTCCCAAACGGTAGACATTTAGTGTATCTAAACTGACACTGTCTCACGTATTAACGTTTATTATATTCATCAAATGAAAGTTAATTGTGTTGAAAATGAAACTGAATAACACTCACATATTTGCAGTGTATATTGTCCAGCGAAACTTAATTATATTCAAAATGATATTGTAATTGTATTGAAATGAAGTTGCAGTGCATCCATTTGATACTTGTACCACCAATGCATTATGGATCTGCTGTCCACAATATAATTTGTCCCACAACCTTCATTGGCTACAATTATTATTTTATTTAAATACCATTACAATCTAAAATATTCAAACATTACATCTATTAAATGATATAATTAAACAAACATGTTGTGACTAGATTGCACCTCTGTGACTCTTCTTTGAAAAAAGGTCATAAAAATCGAACTCCGGTTGGTGGGCGAATTGGTTTATAAACACGACTTTTTATTACTTGAACTTGTAATAAACAAAAATATATTAATAAAAAATAAAATTATCTTAAATATAAAGAGACAATTCGAGCTAAGTATATCTAAAATAATTACGGGTCAAAGTTTTTTTTTTTTTTCTTTGCTTTCACCATTACTTATCAAATATACATATAAAAAAAAAAAAAATCTAAAACCAAAGAGGCGCATGGCCAAGTAATTACGTAATTTTATTTTATTTTTTGGCTACCTCTTGCCATTATTAATTACCATGCATAATTTGATTTAATATATGTTGTAAGTTAGCAAAAAAAAATTCTATATAAATATTTAGTATAATTTAAATTATAATAAACAACTACGGAGTAATTTATAAATGAAGATTTTATTTAAAATGATTTATAATCAACACCCCCAAAATAATAACTCTCAGAAGTCAGAACCGTCAAATGAAGAAATTATTCAAAAAAGAGCAAAGGTTAGACATCTGAAACACATGCAAACCAAGAGAAGACACTTCAAAATTGTAAATGATATAGCAGAAGTTGATATGATTGAAGACAAGTCACAAGTTAAAATTGTTAATAATATACGGACTACTTTGGAACAACAATAGTGCATCAGGGAGGGCTATTATGTTATTCTGATGGTTGGATGTAATTTCTTATACTGTTGTCTTACTGAGAGTTGCTTTGCTATTTATTTAAAATAGTAACAGTTTTTCTCCTCTTTTATGTTAAATATATGCATTTTTACCTTTAAATAATTATTTCATTTATTTGTTTCTCTAACAAATTATATTGTTTATATATAGGGATGACCACGGTTAGATTTCAACCTAACCGGATACTGCATCAACCGAACCGAAACAATAGGCGTGATTCTTGTTATAGTTTAGAACCCAAAAAAATAAAATAAAATAATTGTTGAATTTAGACTATTGTTGAGCTTCGAGTCGTCCTTGATGATTTCGGCCTGTCTGATGAAACTTGTGATCGTCAGACGGCTTCCTCATACTTCAACGCTAGCATGGAGCGCGAGAGAAAGAATGAGGAGGCAGATAGACAGAGTTTCGTCGAGAGTCATTAGGGTAGAGGAAGTCGTTGGGTTTGGAGGATGAACTTCAGTAGGTGAAGCTTGAAGGAAGAAATTAAACGATCCCCGAAAATGAAGAAAAGGCTATCGCTGGAAATGGAGAAAAGGGAAGGACTCGTCGGAGAAGAAAGAAGGGGAGTAAAATGACTAAAATACCCCCTTATTATTTGACCAATTAAAATTTTTCGGCGAAATTTGGCCGGAGAAAAATTGTATAGTCAATATACTAAATTGACACTTTTAAAAGTCAAATACTGAAATTAACAAGACTCATATAATCATAGGATCAAAATTGAAATTTCCTCAAAAATAAAAAATAAAAAATTTAAGGAAGAAGTAGAATGGCGAACATGGGTATGTAAATGTCACATACATTGCTTCTTTTTATGATTTCCAGACTTCTGATTTCTTATACATAACATGAAATGTACAAGCACTCCATCGCATGTAATTTCTGAATCAACCAACCCCAAATGGCCAAATACAATCCAAGATTTAGACTATTAGATCACTTCTTACTATCTTCAAGAGGAAGATCAGAGTATCAACTTCGTGATGAAAATAGTTGAAAGATTTAGGAACTATAGGTAAAATCTTAAAATTACCATAATTACATAAACAACAAATATATTTATTTTCAAAATTAGTAATTCACAAATACATAACAAATAAAATATGTATATAGTAAAAAATAAATAAAATTCATCGAAAATCTAATTAGATATCTTTGTTGTTTAGTAGAAACACATTTGTAAATGACCCCAATCTAATTTAGTAGAAACACAAAAACAACCTTGAAAAACTGAATATTTGTGATGATTCTTATTAAATATAAAAAACTCTGAATCGGCATATATCTTCCAACCTAGAGGCAATGCGACGTGTCTTTAATACACAAAAACATAGAAACGTGTCTCTTACTATCACCATCACCATTGAGATACACCGAGAATATCCTCTCACCACAACAACTCAGTCAATGAAATTCCAGATTATTACACCCGCAAAATTGATTGCTAATTCATGTCAACAACAATTTAATTTTTAAAATATCTTAATTCAACTACACTACAAAGCAACAAAATAAGTGAAAGATTTAAACTCAACCATTTGTAACCACTAGCTTCAAAAACTTTTTACTCATAACTTTTTACTTATCCAACATAATTATGAACATATAGTTCTGTAATTATGAAATAGAGATGAGAAAATCACGATTTGACCCCTCACTTATTAAGAAATATTAATGTAGTCCCTTAGTCACGTAAGCATCGATTTGGTCCTTAAAAATAACTGTTTTTTGTTGATTTAGCTCATCTGGCCGTAGTCCGTTAATAACCTGCCGAGAACTCCGTTAAGACTAAATTGCCCATGGCAAATCGGAGTTCTCACCGAGTTATTGATAGACTATGGTCTGAGGGGCTAAATCAACAAAAAAATAGTTATTTTCAGGGACTAAATCGATGATTACGGGATTAAGGGACTACATTGATATTTCGCTAACAAGTGAGGGACCAAATTGTTGATTTTCCCTATAGAGATTCAATAATTGTGAATATGAAGTTCAAAAATTATGAATATATAGCTTTATAATTATGAACATAGAGTTCTGTAATTGTGAATATGGAGTTCAATAATTATGAATATATAGCTTTATACTTATGAACATATAGTTCAATAATTATGAACATAAAATCAAGGTGGACATGATTCCACATCATAACGAGTGTATAATCATCCTATTCTTTGTTTTGTTTATGGAAAAACCTGCGGGTAATTACTTTATAAGAAAGTTCAAAGGTGAGCATTCATCTTGTAAGTATAATCGATAAAAGACCACAAAAAAATAAATCAGTCTAAATTGTTCAAAACTAATAAATAGTTCATATAATCGCTCTATTCTTTTTAGCAATTATTAAAGATATAAATAAAGTTTGTTTAATTTTTATAAATATGATATGACTTATTATAATTCTGGATAATGTTAATATTATTCTATTCCTATAAAAAAATAAAAAACATAAAATTCAATCTAGGGGTCATTCCAGCTAAACAAACAGGATAAATTATAAATTGTCATAGTTATCTCAGAAAGCTCCGCAAAGTATTCAGTTGTAAATTAGAAGCAAATCTCCAAAAAGCCATAATGCCCTGTTTATTTAGCAAAATATCAGAACATGCATCGCATCCCAAATTCAACATGCAAAAAAATGAAACAAACTATATGCGGCGCTTCTTCCTGAGGCGGCATCCGTTATGGGGTCGTCGTGTTGTATCTTCAATATAAACAACCGGATTTGTATCTCCCCGAGAATGATTATACCCCCTCCTTTAAAGTAAGGATAGATTGCTTCTTTTTCCTAAAATAGGTAAACCCATTTACTTTCATGACCACAGACTTCAAGTTACGATTCCTTGCTTCACGCCCAACATGTTCTGCTGTAGATTCAGCAGCAAATCGAGAACTTTCCTCCTGATGCCAGTGTTCCTGCTGAAGCCCCAAACTTTTTTTGTTCCTTTTGAATCTGTAGGTGATGAATGTTTGTTGCGGAGCAGCTTAAGCATGACAATGGTCAGGATCGTTCTCGACTTGATATTGACGGAATGGAGATCAAAAGGAGCACCACCCTTATCATGAGTCTTCTAGTAATCCCCTAACAATGTCCATGAAGGATTTAAATTTTCGGTCTCAACTTCATTTCATTTCCAGAGTCTATCAAAGATCTAGGAACAAAGTGCGTGTTCATGGTTGCTCAAACCAGATTGCCAAACCCTGAGATCTATTATAGGGCATGCTGCCCTTTGTTATTCCTGAAAAACCTGCAATAAAAAAAAACCCATTCCAAAACAGAGCATGTAGGGAAGTAGGCTTGATAGGCAATTTCAGAGCCCAAAAGTAAAACTTTTACATGTTTTGAATTCAACTGTTTAGAAGGGAAACAACTTATTTAAAAAAGAAAACAAATGTCTGATATGTATATATGGTAATTGAAACACCATGTGCTTGGTAACGGAACTAAGGAAACAACTTATAAAAAAAAAAAAAAAAAGTGTCTGATATGCATATAAGGGAATTGACACAACATGCTTACTTCAATTGCTTGAAGGGCATTTATGCAACCAGACTTTTAGCTTTCGGACCTGGATTTATAGCTAGGTCCAGCACTTGGTCATCTTGAAATGCCGTCCTTTCATGTAACAAAAATGAAGTTATTTTCGTATGTTGGAACCACCCCCCTCCCCACCCCCCACCCAAGCTCCTTATCCTTGTCCAGATTTTTCTCTAATGGTTTCACTGTACATAAGAAAAAAAGGAAGACATGCAACAATTCTACCCTCCTAATGCAGATTCTGCTAGCTGTGCATACACTCTTACAAACTGTCCCTGGGATGTTTTATTGTAATAATAAAATTGTTTCAGTAGTTTGTAACTATTTATATCGATATGAATCTGATGGATGGTTAGGACAATTTGCTAGAAATTTCCATCAGTAAATATCATATGAAATTGGATCAACAACTGACATTGACATGGGAGGCAGATTAAAAGGGATGGAAATTGGTCTGGATGAGGGACATGCTGAGATAACTAGCCAAACCTAGGTCAAGAACCACTAGAGCCATACAAAATTCTAAAATAGTCACCAAAAACCCATAGAACAATATTGGGAGGAGGTATGTTCTGATGAGTTTAATAGAATTAATTGAATGTTTCTCGTTTATAAGTTGTACGAAAAAAAAAGTACAAAAATTTTGAATTGTTCCATTGGACCCGCAATATTTACAATTAATGAGAATCAAATTACTTTCAGCTCATGGAACCAATTTTATATTCAGTACTAGGATGTCAGTATTCTGTTTTTATGTAGTTCATGGTTCCAATCTTGACAACAAACCAATTAATGTCTATTCTAAGACTGCAATCAATTTTAGAACATTAAAATGACTTCTCATACTCAATTCTATGCACCACTTATTAATTTAAACCGATCACCATGAGAGTATACACGAAATGATATCCATATAAACAGGTCATTACAAAGATAAGGGATAAGAAGGTTGCTGAAATGGGGCCTGGGCTTCTGAAGGGAGGCATCGGTGGCGGCTCAGGATTGCTGGAATGCAGAAGAGAGCATGAAGGGCCGGTCGGATCTGGGTCCGGAAGATCGAGAAAACTGGTTGGATATGCGGCACGAAGCGGATGGCGGAGAGGGAGTCGGAGGACATTGGAATGGCGAGGGTTGGAGTTATCTTTGGACTGGCTAATGGTTAACAAAAAACCAAGGGTTTTTTAGGTTTTGCGATCGAATAAGAATTCAAATCACTTCAGACGGAAGGAATTCAGTCAAAAGAAAGATCAACAGTACTACTTCTATCCAAAAAAAAAAGATATACACAATAGCACAATAGAGAATTATAATACACAAGCTTTACCATTTGAACTTAGGCATCCTGAACAGTTAGATTTAATGTGGCTAATTTTAAAATGTTCAAAGGACAAGAGATGGAGAAGAAGAAATAAAATAAAAAGAATGAAAAACAAACAAAATCTGGACGCCTGCAAAATGTCACTGAAGAAAATTTAGTTCTAGCTGTTCTCTTTCATTCTCTCTCTATTGAGACACAAAACCTTCATATTACGTGAGAAAAATTTTGGCCAAAGTTTTCTCTTCCATTTGTGACATCTAATCCATTCGGGATTTTGTTGTCCTAAAATTGGTGAAGACCCTTCTAATGAGTGTCCTAAGTAAGACTAGTATAATTTTGATATTCGATTTAACTAATAAAATACAATAGTTGTCGGTGCACGATATAAATTTGCGGTCTGCGGAATTAGAGTTAGGGAATTATGAATATATATTAGCTTAAGATACTTGATAGAAACTTGGTTTGTTCAATGGTTCGGTTACTTCAATTTGCGGTTTATTGCTTGATTAATCGATATTTTACTCACTCCTACTGAAATGAAGAAAACTTCATTTCTAAGCCAGATATAAGAGTTCATTCTTCAAGTCGAAGAATTTCTTTGTCTCCAACTTGGCGTGGAGACGATTGACAAAGAATTGTCGAAGACGAAAACACGGAGGGGGTGAATTTTAATTTTATTTTTTGAATTATTAAAATAAATTTAAAATAATGATTTTTAATCGAAATCGCCGCACCAATGATGACATCAAAAGCATGTCAAATTGCATACTTTTGAACATAAATCTAATCACACTGTTTTTATTTGAATAGCCTAATTGGCTAATTTCACATATATTATACATATGGTGACTAATTTGAACAAAATAATTTTTTTTAAAATTAAAAGTGATTCCGACTGATGAATAATAATTGAACTGTTAAAGTGATTCTTAAAATTGTCATTGAAAAACCGGTTATAACAGATCACAACTTATATCTCCCAATCATAAAATCTAAACCAAGAGAGAACAATAGGTGAATAATAGAAAACGTGCAAGATTTGATTATTTTTAACCAAAAAGTAGAGCAGAATGAAACCTGCTATTGTCTATTTTTAAGACTCATAAATTTTAAAACGTATAACTACAATTTACCAAGACTATTATAATAGAGAAAAATAAACACTAATATAATTTTCTCCAAAAAAAAAAAAAAAAAAAAAAAAAAAAAAAACAGACAAGAATGTATTTAGTTCGTTACTGTTACGCACTACACATCACAATTTAAGCCTTGAGAAGTAAACAGGAAATAAGTTTTAGAGCCGGAGTTATAATAGAATTGAAAGCACGTAGAAGAAGTATATAAGAGATGAAATGGAACAAATGTTGTGGAGGCTATATTATAGAAAATGAACATTATCCTACGTATCTAAACAATTCTTCGGCGCTGCACTACATTGTTTAGGAACAAAGGAGCAGAAACATCTCGAGATGGCAAAATGTATGATAATATTCAAATTCAACATCTGCTCCTAGATGTCGGCGTCGAGAAAATTCCCAGAAAGTGTTACCTATCACAGTAAAGCATGTCATCATCACAAAGGCAAAGACAAAACAGGAGTAGTCACTACAAATTTCCAATTATTCTTTTCTTTCTCCTGTTACAACATACACCTTCGGTTTCTGGCTACTTTGACTCGATGTAGTCTTGTACTTTGCAGTTTACACATCATGACATCAACCGACAACCCCAACCTCTACTAATTAAACAGACACAAACCCCTGAAAATGTTGGTAAAATGAATTGGTGTTTGGGGATTTAAACTTCTACTTCATCTATCAAAAATCAAATTGAATTGACTGCTTTTCAGAATTTCAGACCAAACTCATCTTGACTTATCCACCCCCACCTTAAAATAAAGAACGCCATCATAAATAAGCATCTACATGTCTTAGACAAAAGCAACACATGGAAGAGCATAAAAATATAGAGAGAGATGATAGCAGCTCGAATAATGCACCTTCTCGCCTAGTTTGAATGCAGGAAGACCTTTATAAGGGCATGTACCGCACCGGAAAGCATCACCTAAACCACACTGCAGAGAGAAGACATGTCAAGTCAGAACTGTATCACAAAGATCTAATGTATCTCTGAAACTACAATCCCAAGTAAGCAATTGACATCTCATGCTAAAAGCTCCTTTTTTATGACAATTTACAGAAAAAAACATAATTTAGGTCATACACACCAGGAGCAAAAAGAGTATTAATATTGTTTTGAAGCTAAGCAATCTTTCTAAATGTATTCTAAGACATTGATTCACCAAGTTATAGCAGAAGAAACAACTAAGAGAGTGCTTTACAAATTATTAACACGTAAAACTTTCTTAATGTACTCACAGACATTGCAATACCCCCAATTTGAGATAGAAAAAGCATTTCATTCATTCATTGGCATGTCAAAACATATCATGAAAAAAGTAAATTTAGCAATTCTATACTGATGGACTAAATATCCGACGCATTTTTCATTGCTATATATAAAGAAGGTATGCAACATTTATGTCTTCCATCAAACAAGGCTGAGTTAGAAAGTCCGATAACGAAGAGAGAGAACTAAATCCCAATATTTTATTTTTCTTTAATTTCTAAGCACGGTTAGCATACAAATCTTATACTCTGCTACTTCTTCTGACTAGGCAAGCCTTTACACTAATATGTTAATTGATATAGGTAATATGCATGATCTGATAAGAGACAATATTGATAAAAAGATGCCTAGTACAGCACAGAATAAATAACATAACAAGTAAGTTCACTATACATTGCCACAAGCAGACTGAGGATTGTTTAGCTGTTCCATGGTCAATCCAAGCTCCACCTTTGCCTCTGCTTCTGCTCGTCCACATGAACAGTTTTTGCACGCTTTCCTAGTACTCCCTACTTCACAATCATCAACTGGAAAACCAATATTACAACTAGAGTAAGTAGAAGCTAGCAATTGAATATAGCCTTGATAAATTCATAAGGTAATAACTAGGACAACCATCATAATAATTTACCAGTTGGAAGTTGAGGTTTCTTCAGATCTTCATCTGTTAGAAGGCTATCCTCATCAATGAGATCCATATCATCTTCTATCTGAACTTTGGGTAAACTTTTTGCAACTTTTTTAATAGAGAAGGATGAACCAATATTCCATGAAGGCCTCTTGCCAGTTATCTGTTAAATACCAGGCTGTAAGCTAATTACAAAATTTGAAGAATACAAGGCCATGTTTGTATAGGATATTAACATGAGCTGAGCCATTTGAAAAGGTTGGACATTGAGGATACTAAATAATGTATCTTCAAATTAACATACCCTATAAAATTTCCCATGAAGTGTTGAAATAAATACAAATCTTAAAATGGAAAACCAGTTTCAATAAGACCAGATAAATGGATGTCATATACATATGCTGTCCAAGAAACAATGCCCACACATAAGACTTAATAATACACAATCAGCAAGAATATGAGGTTTTCCATGAAAAATCACCAGTTTTTTTTTTTTTTTTTTAAAGATAAAGGGACAATGCACTGCAAGAATATCTGATCCTGATATCCTTCAGCTGAAAACAGTCCAAAAGGCAAGAATGAGAAGTTTTACTTTCTTAAAAAAAAAAAATAAAAAAAATAAAAAATTGGGTGATGGGGAAGGTTAGATTTTAACCCAGTTTATTGCCTGTAAAGCGGCCTAGCTTAACCCAAACCCCAGGATGAGACAGTTGAGACTTGAGAGCAAGGAAAGGTAAGAAAAGTATCAACTAAAACAACACAAAATAAAAGATAGAGCAAACCACTGAAAAAACAAGAAACACTAACCCCGAAAGATGACACAGATTCCAATGATTTTACATCCATAAAGCCAGCCAAGAGCAACTTCCGCTCAAGTGTAGATTTTGTCTACAATTCAGATCCAACCAGGATTAGAAGGATCTTCATATAAAAAGATTTGGAGTAATTACACAAAGGGAGACTTAAAGCCAACTTGCCGTTGTCTCTGAAGCTGAAAGAGAAGTTGGCTTAAGTAAACAGTCGCACCAGGCTTCAATACTCTCGTGACATCTACAAATAACTGATCACTAGGAAACTCAAATGACCTAAA
>VALG01011273.1:0-13588 GCA_009835305.1 Ipomoea purpurea
TAAGAGGTGCATTGGGATTGAGAATTCAAAAAGATCTCCTTGATTGAGATTTAAAAGATAGCGATTAACAATAACATTCGTGTTATCTCTTTTTATAGCTGAAGCATGTGGAATATTGAATCAAATATGGAAAAATTCACTCTTTGAACTTTAGAACTCAACCACTAGATGATTAATTATGGAGTCCCTGTATATACCTGGCGGAAAATCTTGGAGAGTCGGTTGGAGAGGGGGGTAAACTAGGGGCCACTTGAATAATTTTGCCCCACCTACTATCTAGATCCGGTGGTATCAACAGTTCATATTTATTAGTAGATCTTGAATCGAAGCGCGATGGAGGATAGCGAAAGATTTGCGAGTATTCTAATGAACTAGGTATATAGTAAAACTGTTCACGGTTTAAACACGATACAAGACGACATATGTGACAGATGGTCGTAGGTATCATTTTACGGTTTGATTTTGTTGAATAATGGATTCTAGGTAGCATAATCTGTTGTTTACACCTTAGTAGGACACAAGAGGGTGGCGGGCCGGACGAGTGGGGGTAGCTGGTGAGGTAGTAGTGTAGCCGCACCTTAC
This sequence comes from Ipomoea purpurea, assembly GCA_009835305.1. Lineage (NCBI taxonomy): Eukaryota > Viridiplantae > Streptophyta > Magnoliopsida > Solanales > Convolvulaceae > Ipomoea > Ipomoea purpurea. The sequence continues at coordinate 583 of VALG01011273.1, forward strand.
TATATATAGTCCGTTACGATATGACTTAGTGCGCGTATACCACGATTTAAACAATAAGGTTTAGTTGGGGGCTCTATTTGGTGAAACGCCATTTCTGTAACTATGTAGCATGGTCTCACGGGTGCTTGAACGTGCTGGCGACCGATAATATTATTTCCACTTTATTTGGGTAAAGTGTCTCACGTAGCTGTTATTTGGGTTAATAAGGAGTATTTTAGAAGGTAAAAGCGCGCATAGAGTTACGGTGCCGACTGCGCAATACCTTGGCTGACGGATGAGAATCTCTGTGTTATGTAGTTTTTTTTTTTTTTTTTTTTGTTTTTTTTTTTTTGTCTTTTTTTCTCATCGCCTTCCATATCTATTTTTTTTTCTTTTTTCCTAAAATCGTATAGGCCCTACTGCCGAAGTTTGTCGCTCTCGTTTCCCGTATCATGGGCCTCATCTGCGGGGGAGTTTCGGGGCTATCGGAGAAAGTGAGAATGAAAACGACTAGGCGAGGCCTATACGTTTAGGAAAAAGAAAGAATAGAGAAAAATACGACAAAAACGGGTATCTGATAATACGGGAGAGTTTTGAGAAAGAAGAAACACGCATACCAAAAGAAAAAGCAGATTATGTCAGGCGCAACTGAGTCATTCGACCGGCGTAACGCTGTAGGGAAACATGTAAAGAAAGCTATTAGGGACGAAAACACAAAACATTATGATTTATGGCTAATGAAATATCAGCGGTTATTAAAAGGTCATGGTGCCGCGCGCCGACATGAGATAATCAGGAGATGAGGGCTTGCATTCGTGCGGATGATACGTTTGAACCATGTTATTCATGTTTGATTTGTTTTAAATTTTCATTAATATGCCTTGAAGTAGTGGAGATTTGGAGTGAACTTTTGTTGTTGACATTTTTTACATCAGGTTAATAGGTGAATTTCTTGTGGGTGTGGTTTTTTTTTGGTTTTTTTTTTTTTTATTTTTTAGTAGTTAACAGTGCGGAATGAGTGGATTCCCTCATAATGTGTGTTTGCCCAGTCAACCTATTTCTCCGGTATTCCTAAATTAATTATTTTTCTCCATATTTTGTTCGGTTGACAGCTATCTTCTGGGGTTTTGTTCTTATCTTGATGCATTGTTCCATTTTTTATCGCTGGTGAGTGCGAAAGTATTTTATGAGGCGGGGTCTGCTTTCATGTTTTGTTTAAAGAATACCCTTATCTTCGTTGCGCACGTGCTTTCGATTCTCGCCATACTGAAAAAATACTATTTCTGAACTCCGCATGAGCACAGGATAGCAGGATTTCGAATACACAATAATACACACAACGTCCACCAATCTCAAGCAGCACTACGCACGAGTGCCACCAGAGTACACGGCATTGTGGGGTCAGGCTGATAAGCGGGTTGTGAGGGTGGTCAAGTCACTAGAGTAGCTTAGCGTACTGGGTGGTTGTGGATGAATTTAGCGTTGATCGATTTATATCTTCGGTGGTTGCATTCGTGCTGGATGTCTTGTAGCCTTGTCCGTTGCCACACATGCATGACGACTGTCGGTGGGGGTGGTGAAATTCGGGTGTTTACGTTTTTTGTTTCGCCTCTACCGTGTGCGATGCGAATGATGGTTTCCATTAGCAAATGATGCTAGTACATGAGGGGAATGAGGCCCAAGCGATGGCTCGATGCGTTGGATTTGAGCCCGGTCCGCGGCGGCCCGTGATCTTACGGGAGGATACCTTTGCTGGCTAAGCTGCCTGCGATACGCTACAGAGCCACTCCCATCATCGTATTCAACAGTTCATACTATTGCGTACAGATTCTCTCTCTTATCATCCTCTCTCAGTCTCTCTCTCTCTCTCTCTCTCTGCTCTCTCTCTTCCTCTCCAGTCTCTCGTCTCTCTCGTAAGTAGTACGTAGCTATACTGGATACTTACTATATAACGTATATAATAGCTGATATATATTAGTATAAGTAGTGATATACGTACATATATATAGGTTCAGGTGCGGCCAGCCCCGGGTGCGTGTGGTGCAGTTAAAACAAAGCTTTGATTCTGCTTAAATCACGTCCAAGGTTACAAAATTAGAAAGAAAAATGTTGTGACAATTTGATAATTTTGTATCTAGGTAAAATTAAGGTGGACTGGTTTTATGATTAAGGTGCGTGAGTCTTGTGCGTAAGGTACTAAGGTGGTGAGTTTTGTGCTTAAGATGCGTGAGTTTTGTGCTTAAGATGCATGAGTTTTGTGATTAAGGTGTGTGGGTTGTGTACTTAATGGTAGTAGTTGTAGAAACTTAAGGTGCGTGAGTTTTGTGCTTAAGGTGCGTGAGTTTTGTGCTTAAAGTGCGTGGGTTTTATGATTAAGGTGCGTGAGTTTTGTGCTTAAGCTGCGTGAGTTTGTATTTAATGTGAGTAGTTGTTGAACTTTAGGTGCGTGAGTTTCCTTCTTATTGTGCGTTGTTTTCATACTTAAGGTGCATGATTTGTATGTTTAAGGTGCGTCAGTTGTGTGAAACTTAAAGTGAACCATTTTTAAAAACCTTAGGTGCGTGGTTTGTGTTTTTAAGATGCATGATTTGTGTTCTTAAAGTGTTTTGTTTATGTGTTTGATGTGCGTGTGTTGTGTACTTATGCGTCAGTTTAATGCTTAATGTGCGTCCAACTACACGGGAAACCATTCTCGCACCTGATCCCTTCCCTATATCCATTGTTCTAGTGAGTCCAGCCATTCCCATGAGTTCGTGTGGACAGATCTGGACCATTGAATGCTTGAAATCAATGGCATACCTAGATTTCGCCAACTGTGCAATTGTGCACGACAATTGTACAACTGTGTACTTCACTTACACAATTCACGATGCACATTGATGAAATCTAAGCCATTAATCTTAAGCATTCAATGGTCCAGATATGTTCACTACATGGACTCATGGGATAGGAGTCGACTCATTTTGATCATGAGTGGTATATATATTATTCTGTATTTTGTCTGTTTCCAGCGATACATTTAATAGCACATTATAACTCCATCTAATATCACAACCAACCGCAATAACATCCAATTCATCACATCAAGCTAAGTACCAAGCTAATACTTTTTTTTTTTTTTTTTTTTTTTTGGATGAATGTTACTTATTAGGAAATAACTAAGAATTGAATGATCAAATGATAGAAACTATCAAGTTTGTGTTAAAATACATATTAGGAGTCCATTTGGGTATGTTTGGTTCATTGGTTTATTACACATTTAGAATCAAAATCATAATATATATATATTATATATATAATATATATTATATATATATATAGTATAATATATATATATTATACACACACATATGGACGGAGTCAAAGGGGGGAGGGGGACAGGGGGTCAGCCTCACCCCTCACCCCACCCCCACCTCCACCCCATATATAATCTGTGTATGTATATATGTATATATAGTATATGTTTGAGTATTAGTATAAAAAGGTTGATTGTTCATAAGAAATGAGTTAGATTAGTTGGTAGAGTATGCGTTTAGTTATATTAAAGGTTAAGGGTTTGATTTTCTTTTGTTGTCAATATAATTTTACAATTTTTTTAGCTCATTCCCTATGGTTTTAACATAATCACGTTTTAATAGCTTTTTTAATATTTAATACACACACAAACATACATATATATTCAAATTATTTTATTAAATTAATTTTGTTTCATATTTTTAATGAATATTTTTATAAAGTTCTCATATGTTTTATTTTTCGCCCATATCCAATAATATTTACACATAATATTTTTTAGATAAAATTTTTTAAATATCTCTTTTATTTTAATGTTTCGCCTTTACTGAAAAAATTTATGAATCCGTCCCTATTGTCGCCCCCTCCAAAAACATAATTCTGGCTCCGTCTATATATATATATATATATATATATATATATATATGTATACGATAGCGGATTGTATTAGCAGGTTTGACAGCAGATTGTATTAGCGGTTTATAAAAATGTTTGGTAAAATTATGCTGTTTAGATTAGCGGTTAACATGTAAAATGACCATAAGGTTATACATTATAATTTATAATAATAATAATAATAATTTTAAAAAAAAATAAAAATTAAGAAATGGTACCCTTAAGATTGTATATTCAAGAAATTATTTTTTCTCCCAGAATTAGGAGAAAGACTTTTTACAAAATTACCCGGACCATTGGGTAAGAAATCCATGAATCATGGAAATTGGTACAAGCAATGATATTTTTGACAATATAGGAATAAGAATTCAACACATTATTAGTGAATTAAAGGAAAATGTACTTATACCATTCAAATTCAAGAAGAATTAACAACAGAAGAAATGTAGGCTTTTGCAAAAAATTAAACTCCCAACAGTATGGAAACATCCTGATGATGGTGCCAAAAGAAAACAAAACTAAAAAAAGAAAATTATGTTAAGAGAAATTAATCCAAACAAAATTCTTATAAATTAGAACAAATTGTTGACACAGAAAGAGATTTAGAAATTATGTCAAATGATTGCATTAATACTTTAAGACCAAATATGTTATACAGAAACTGGAGTTTTGAAACAAATTCCAGTCTAATTAGAACACATAGATCTGAAATGTTAGAAATACCAGAAGGTAGGCTGAAAAATAAAACTGTGAAAATTAGATTAATAATTGTGAAAAAGAAATGGTGTAGTAGTTTTTGAAATGACTATACAATGACATGTCATTAATAAATTTTGGATGATGAGTTTGGATATGATATATATATAGACGGAGCCAGGAATTATGTTTTTGAGGGGCGAAATAGGGACGGATTCATAAATTTTTTCAGTAAAGGCGACATTAAAATAAAAGAGATAATTTAAAAAAATTTTTATCTAAAATATATATTATAATATATATATATATATATATATACTATACTATTATATATATATTATATATTTTGTGTATAATATAGTATATATATATCATGAAATTTAATGAATGAAGATTCTCTTTAAATAAATTTAATACATTCACCGTCGATTATATGCTTCATAAGGATCAGGGTAGATTACAAACCCTTGATAATAAAATGCCTGCATGTAACCCAATAGGTAAAGCACATTACATATACTACTAAGGATTGGTGACTTACCATATTTTGGAATTCAATAATAAATTCCGTTACTCGAAAGGGGTGGTGTAAAACATGATTCTTGTACGTGATAATGTGAATAATTACAATCAAGTTCGATTATTGTCAACATCTTCTTAATCTAACCCGTCACACATAATCTTTCTAATGTGATTAATTTATAATCTATTACACAAGAACAATGTTTGACCTATATATAATATATACTTTTTATTGTGAATATCAAAACCATTTATTTGTTGGTCAAGAATTCTTATTTAGGTACTTCAATTCATACCATCCATACACAGTGTATGTTTTTAACCTTACTCTAAAAATTGTATCTCTCTTCGCAAAGATATTCGGGCCTATTTTGTAAAATAGTTAGTCTATCAGTTAATTTTAATTTATTTGATCACTATTAGCTGTTTTGAATTAGTTAAACATCAATATGAGTGTTTGATTAATTAACTTTTTGTAACAACTTATTGCTCAAAAATATTAAAATTCTAAAAGTTGCTCAAAGTAGCTTTTTCGATAAACTTTTTGAGAAAGTCATTTTGTATGTAATCATCTAACAACTAACAACTAATTTACAAATACTTTTCTACAATCTATTACAAATACATACCCACATTATTTTCACCTTAAACTCGAGATACAACGATATATTACATGAAAATAATTTCTGGAAAAAAATAACAAACACAAGAACAAAAGAATTTTCTGGTGCACACAAAAATAGCCTCTTATATTATATAATTCAATACAATAAACCTTCAAAATTAAAGGCTCTCGTATAAATAGTAGTGCAAACTTACTTCCCAAACAATGTGGGACAAAGGTTACTTTAAAACCTTTCTCATCCATTTTTCCAACTCAAATGAGTCTATTTTAAGAATCAATTTTTCATTCCCTCATTATCCATTTTGAGCATACAATATATCAATTTTTTTCGTCTTACTACGAAAATTTCAAATCCACTTTGACCGATCCAAATCGAGAGTGAACCACTAATATCTATACCACAAAATACCCAGTCTATTTTAAAGTTATTTTCCAACACGGGATACTTATTCAGACAATCAAGTCATGCATAACAATTATGAATTGCCGATTGTGGACGGTTTGCTGAGCCGGGTGAGGCACGTGATTCCTAGCTACCATATAAGTCCATTATAACGTACACTTTAAAATCCTATATAAATACCATGCCCTATACCCTATGACAAACAGAACATACAATTGCAGTTTAGTTAACGCCGCTTGTCTGTTAGTAACTACATTTAACGTACATCCGTTACTCTGCAATACCCTCAAATTCTCCCACCCAAACAAAACGCGCGAAGAAATGGTGACCGTCGAGGAGGTCAGAAAAGCGCAACGCGCCGAGGGTCCGGCGACCATCCTGGCCATCGGAACTGCCACGCCGGCCAACTGCGTCGACCAAAGCACCTACCCGACTACTATTTTCGTATCACTAAAAGCGACCATATGACCGACCTCAAACAAAAGTTTCAGCGCATGTGTAAGAACTTATATATATGTTTTCTTTAATTTTCCTATTATATATACTGCTTCCTCGTCACTTTAACTCTTCGTTTACCTCACATGTTACTATTATCATTATATTGATTGGGTAGTCTTCCGGTTTTGTTAAGCAATCTGTAAATCGTGCTGCCCATAATGTTGCTAGGAAAGCCGTTTCTATATCAGATTGCTGCATGGAGTGGTTCGATACTCCTCGTTATCTTGTTATGTTTTTTTTTTTTTTAATGAATTAATTTCTTATTCTCAAAATAATTTTTTTTTAAAAAAAAAAAAAAAAAAACAATCTTTGAACCGCAAACGATACATCTCATGCATGCACTAAAGCAATACAACATTTCACAAGATATGCTTAATAGATCAGTTAGCCATACGTGTTTGCTAGGGTTATTAGTTAGATTGTCCGTAGCTAATCAGTTCAAATTGAGAAGACCAATAGACTAACTGGGTGATAAATTTATAACTTTATAATTACCAAATTATGACCAACTTGATTGAGATTGCTCCTCAATATACATTTCTTATGAAAATATATATCGTGCATCCATAGTGTTTATATATTCCGTATATATTGAATTACTATAAACAAAAATTTTCTCTCATCTGTCATATTCTTTTTTATTTTGTTGCATTTGAATTATATTGCTTATGAATTTGCGGATCTAGATTATATTTTGTATGAGGTTCCAAAAGAAGAATTTCGAAAAACTCAAAACACATTTGGGACAGTGCCAAAGTTCAATAAAATAATAATTATATTTATTTGTTTGGGTAGAGATAAAATCTTTAGAAGTATATTTGTAAGAAATAAATTATATTATGGAGTACGTTGAGTAAAATAAGCTTTGATTAAAAATAACAAGAATGATAATAAAATTTTGAAAATTGTACAATGTCAACCGGCATGATGATAACTCTTTATACTTGGTACCACTTTCAAAGTTAATGGTGAAGGTATTGAATATGCACTAGGCACTATCTCTTACAAATTCAATGAACTTATTTGGTAAATGGTTGTTAGTTGATTGGATTAGAGGGTATAACTAGTTGATATATTAATTTATTGTAGAAATGTGTTTGGTAAATTAGTTGTTAATTAGCTGATAGTTGTTTGGTATATTTTTTATCTCAAAAAATTAATTGAAAAAAAGTTGCTTTGAACAACTTTTTGAATTTTAACATACATTTTGAAATTACAAAAGCTGATATAATCAAACCTTAATCAAGCTTTAACGAGGTAAGAACATATGACCATGTTTGGTAAAATAGTTAGATTATCAGTTAGTTTTGATTTGTTTGATCATTATTAGTTGTTTGACTTGTTAAATAATCAATATGAGTGTTTTGATTAATTAGTTCTTTATAACAACTTATTGCTCCAAAACTCAAACTTCAAAAAGCTGTTCAAAGCAGTTTTTTCAATTAGTTTTTTAAAAGAGTCATTTTGTATGTATCCCATATCAGCTAACAACTAATTTGCCAAATATCTTTCTCCAATCAGCTAATATTATTAACTAGTCAAATACACTAATCCAATCAACTATCAGCTAAACTATTTACCAAACAGTCCTATATGTGTTCAAAAAAAATAAATTAAAAGTATAAAATTTTAGAAAGAAATTAAAAGTATAATTTAATCTTTAAAACATAAGAAAAAATAATTTGACTGGAAATTTAAAAAGTATATGGACATAATATTTATTTTCTATTAATATATATTAAATTAAATAGGTGCATAATGATAAATAGTGTCATATTGTACTTAGAATAGCATATAATAAATGTTTGGTTGAGACCAAACGTGAAACATGTTATGTTATCTTCATATTATTATTGGTTATCCAGTTCTGGTATATTAGGTAGCTAGTGTACCATATATTTTCGCCAACCTTCCCTTGCATGTCGTATTCAATATATTATTATTCATTAATTAATGTTATGTTTGCATGAATTGAAGTAAATAATTAGGCTACTTTATTTTATGTTTGTCTATAAGGGGAAGAAATTAAAGATCATTTCACTACTTCTTTACGTTATACTATCCTCAAATATAATCAAATAAAATAATTAGGATTCAAAGTTACACATTGTTTTTAGTGCATCTTATAGAGATAGAACAAATGGATTTGAACCCCTAGCTCTAGAAAAGAGTGTACCGAACACAGTGTGCAGTGTGAGATTATGTTACAGATTCTTCGTGCGCACCGACATTTGACTTTGTCTGTCGAGCTATTAATTGAGTCACATACTGCATATGATTTATATCCTCTCAAATGTTCTGTAGGACCCGAGCGTGGGGGCACTTGGGGTTAGAGATTTGAATTTGAACCCTAGCTACCCTAGAAAAAGAGTGTACCGAACCACAATGTGCAGTGTGAGATTATGTTACAGATTCTTTGTGCGCACCGATATTTGACTTGTCTGTCGGAGCCATTGAGTCACATACTGTATGTGATTTATATCCTCCCAAATGTTCTGTAGGACCGAGTGTTGGGCACTTGGGGTTAGAGATTTGGATTTGAACCCTAGCTATCCTAGAAAAAGAGTGTACCGAACCACAGTGTGCAGTGTGGAGATTATGTTACAGATTCTTTGTGCGCACCGACATTTGACCTTTGTCTGTCAGCCATTGAGTCACATACTGTATGTGATTTATATCCTCCTAAATGTTCTGTAGAACCGGAGTGCACGTGGGGCAATTGGGTTAGGGATTCTAGAAGAATAATAAAATAATCTACCCATTTTGATGTTATAGGTGATAAATCAATGATCACAAAGAGATACATGCACTTAACCGAGGAAATATTGAAGGAAAATCCAAGCTTTTGTGAATACATGGCGCCTTCTTTGGATGCCAGGCAAGACATTGTGGTGGTGGAAGTCCCAACAATTGGGAAAGAAGCCGCCCAGAGCGCCATCAAGGAGTGGGGCCAACCAAAGTCCAAGATCACCCACGTCATCTTCTGCACCACCAGCGGCGTCGACATGCCCGGCGCCGACTACCAGCTCACTAAGCTCCTCGGCCTCCGCCCTCCGTCAAGCGCCTCATGATGTACCAGCAAGGCTGCTTCGCCGGCGGCACCGTCCTCCGCGTCGCCAAGGATCTCGCCGAGAACAACAAAGGCGCCGCGTCCTCGTCGTCTGCTCGGAGATCACCGTCGTCACTTTCCGCGGCCCAACGAGACGCACTTGGACAGCCTGGTCGGCCAGGCGCTGTTCGGCGACGGAGCCGCCGCGATCATCGTCGGCTCCGATCCTACCCCCGTCGAGAAGCCGCTGTTCCAGCTCGTCTCCGCGCGCAGACGCTCGCCCCCGACAGCTGCGGCGCATCGACGGCCACCTCCGGGAAGTGGGCCTCACGTTCCATTTACTCAAGGACGTCCCCTCCATAGTCTCGAACAACATCGAGAAATGCTTGTCGGAAGCCTTCAATCCTCTGGGCATTTCCGACTGGAACTCCATTTTTCTGGATCGCCCATCCCGGAGGGCCGGCGATTCTGGACCAAGTGGAAGACAAGTTGGGGCTAAAACCTGAAAAACTCCGAGCGACACGACACGTGTTGAGCGAGTACGGGAACATGTCCAGCGCGTGTGTTTTGTTCATTCTGGATGAGATGCGGAAAGCTTCGTCCAATGATGGGCTTGGCACCACCGGCGAAGGGCTCGAGTGGGGTGTGCTGTTTGGGTTTGGGCCCGGGCTTACAATCGAGACCGTTGTCCTCCATAGCGTCCCAGCATAAGCCCGACCCAAATCGAGCCCGTTTTCTACCATTTATCGTTGTGTTATTCTTATGGAGTTTCGAACTTGTATTAATATTGGTTTATATTTTATAAACCACCTATTGTATGTTTGGTATGTGTCAATATGTATTCTATTCAAAATCAGTCATGAACAACTTTTTTATATATATGTAAACTGCATTGGTATATGTATTTCACAAGATAAGACTAATATAATTAAGTTTTAGTCAGACCTTTATTCGGAATTTCGGATACAATTCTCTCAAGAGTATGAATTTGAACTTTTATTATAAAGGATTGAATTAACAACACTATAAACGTGAGGACAAAATTTATTCAAATAAGTAGATAGAAACTATAAAGTATCAAGTTAACCTTATATGAGACATGTTTATTGACCTTTTTAGTTTGAGCCGATAAGTTATAGGCAACCTAGGTTGGTTTACTTCCTTATGGTCATTTTGTAGACTATGATCAGAAGGCAGGCTAAATCCAGATCACAACTTTTTAATATAAGTTGTGGGCTTCCCATAAATCAAAGATAGAAACAAAATTGCACGCACAGACATCTCAGTTGGTTTCTGCGTGGTAGATTGTAAGGAAGGACATAAGATTGAGCCATGGCAGTTGCAGTGTGAGAGTAACATCCAATGTGATGAATTCCTTGTGATACAAGGCACTGGTCCTCCCACCTAATAGGTCGTTGAGTTACCGTGATTTACATATCGACTATACCTATTGAGCATGAGGTATGGGGCCTAGGGCAAGAGAATTTTGCATTTGTGGGCAAAGATAGAAACCAAATTCCAAAAAAAAATAAAAAAATTACTGCCTTGGAAGCCGTTCGGTGGAGCTGATGCCTGACAACTATCTTACTACCCTCCGCCACTTTTTGTCGTGCCATTGTTCCAATGGGTCCACATCGGTGAGCCATGGGAGTTGCCAAATCCAGATCAGGTCATTGTTCAAGTTGTTGAGGAAAATGATGATTAAAGTCGATAGCTTGCTTGAGAATTGATCTTAGACACTCAAAGAAAGCACAAATAATGGTATTATTGTAATATGGGTAAACTAATGAACGAGAGTACATCTAAAAACTTGGTGTTTTGAACACTTGCGCTGAGTATATGGACACTTAATTCTTTCCCCGTCCATCCAACTATGTTGACTAGTAGCAAATTGGATGAAAGTTTCAAGATCAGCCAAAACTCCGTTGTGAGAAGAATTTCTAATTTTTGTATACATCCAATGACAATTTGAAATCATTGTATTTATCACCTATTTCAAAATATTTTCAATGCTAATTTCATTTTTTTTTAAAAAAAATACATTTCACCTAGTCAAAATCATTCAAAGAAATTCACATAGACATTCAACTAGAGATTCAAATAAACAATCATATTCTCATAATTCTGTGGTATCCATATGTGGCTGCTTAGCCAGAGAAAACACAAGTGCCGGTCCGTGATATCCAAAGGGCGGTTTAGCAGGAGAAAACACAAGTGCCGATACCCATAGGCGTATTTAGCCGACAAATAAACAACAAATGAAAATGTTTTAAGTTCAAACTTATCAACCCAAGAAGAAAATGAAGATTTCTTGTAAGTTCAAATTTGTCATATGCAATACCTAGTAGTCAACACGTTTTAATATTTGAAAAAAAATAAACAAAGATCCCTAATAATCAAATATTTGAGAAATTTTATGACTACACATTTACAATATTTGTATTATAATTTAGTGAAAGTTTTAAATGTAATCTTTTTTTGTAAGGTAATAGAAAAACAAATTATAGTAAAAGTGAAAATCAAAAGATTACTCAACTTTTTTATTATTATTATTATTATTTTATTATTATTATTATTATTATTATTATTTTATTAATTATTATTATTTTATTAGGTCTACAAATTTATATTTTAATTATTTCTCATATTATACTCATTGCAAGTTCAAATCTTATCATTACTATTAAGATGCAATGTTATTGGCGGTCGGAGAAGGCCACTGATGCCTTCTTCTAGATTTAGGAGAAGGTAGCGATGAATTGCCTCCTTACTGTCTAGAAGAAGGTCACGTTGGTCTTCTTCTAGATTGGAAGAAGGCAGTGATCCTTTTTCCAAATCTGGAAGGTCGCAGACTTCTTCCCGGTGGGCGGCAACGATTAGCAGTGTTGGTAAGCGATGAACAATCTGCGGTGACGATGGGAAACAACTGTGAAAGGCCAATAAAATTTAGAAGAACTTTTAAAATTTTAATTTATGATTATTATTATTCTAATTAAAATAAATTTTTATGTAATATATCATCTTTATAAAAGCTGTGGAAAGGCACATTAACATTGGCAAAATCTAATCATCAAGTAATTTAACCGGTGACTTGAAGACAACCTACATAGTAGTGAAATTGTACTTTTTTTTGTTTTGGTAAGTTTGAAGTTTTTGTTGGAGTTTTATGAAGTTGAAGAATCTAATTGCCAAATCAATATAATAATTTGAGAATTTATTTGACCCTTATGACGTATTCTTTTTTTAATAATGTTAATAAGTACCTTGAACAAACATAGTTACTTATTTTTTCCAAAAATCATATCTACTATACTAATAAGAGTCC
>VALG01011276.1:2532-14653 GCA_009835305.1 Ipomoea purpurea
GAGGGAGTGATTTGTCACTAGAGGTAGATTTGGGATGTAGAGGAGGGTTTTCCGTTAGAACCGTCGCTTTATTTGGATTGACATGATTGTGTTTGATTAACTCAAGACAGGTATATATTCGCATTAATATGTCTGTATGCTTATTTAATTTGAGTATTGTGCTAATGTGTCCAATTAGTCGATGTTACGTGAATTAACCAACATGGGCAATTGACGTGTTATGTGTTATATTCAGAGGGAAACAGATAGCCGACTAGCTTTTTTTTTGTGTAACTGATTGTGCTTTGCTTGGATATGAATTGTGCAGGAGAAGCCATTGGTGTGCATTGTATAGTGTCGCGCTAGTATCATGTATTTAGATCGAGTAGTTATAATAAGTATAGTCGATTTATATTATTGGTTAGCTTAACTCCATGCCCCGTAACCCCTAGACTTATTGATACGTTAGTTATTAAATTGGAATACATAGAGTGGCAACATTCTTTCATTGGGCGGGGGTGGAAAATATTTGGGTCATCTCCTGTGGTGGTCGAAATAATTGTTCCAGTAAGCATAGCAATTCTGATAAGAAAGAGAATTAAATAGAGGAGGTATTATATTTGGCTAGAGCATATCCTTATTGTAATTCATCCTTTTGAGAAATGCCTTGGTCCAGATACAGAAACATTCTTCTTCAATAAGTGTTGCCTATAGTGGTTTATCTGCTCTTTGGGGCGTTCTGTGTGATGATTTATTTGTGAATCTTATACTGAGTGAATTTTGTCTACCTTCTCACGGTATTATCCGGGTAATCATAGTTTCGTAGAGTTGTTGGATAGGTTTTGTTGTTGAAGGGTGATGAGCGTACGTTTTCGAATCTGAGCAATGTGGTAGTCGATAGATGCTCTCAGAGTTGGGTTATAGATAGGATGAGAGCTTCATATAGGTTGTTTTTTTTTTTTGTTGTTTTTTTATCTTTGGTGTTTTTTATGTGCTGTGTATCGGTTTTAATTGAGTTATGATATGTCAATGTTATGATGATAAACTGGTAAATTGTACTCAATGACAGTGGGTTTATGTCGGTTTGCCTGTGTCTGCATTAATGTTTTTATTTTAGTTAACGCAATCTTTTATTGCTGTTTATTTAGTATGTTATTATATTGTTCAGGGATGGAAGTCCAATAACATTCACTTAGTGTTACAAGTTGGTCTGGGCCAGAACAGTTAATGTAGATTGAACTATATTTCAAAGGGAACAATATTTCTTCCTTGTGTGGAATATTGTGAATTTATATAAGACAGTTTCTCGAGGATAAAAGATATCTGCGCGTATGCTAGCATTTGAATCATAGAATACCAGAGTTTAAATAACGGTTATCACCTTGACGATGCCGAGGGTGAAACAGAAAACGGATAGCTACGCTATTTGGGCCAGATCTTCAATTAGCTCATTTCTGATGTAAGTTTTAAGTTAGATGTTGCGGCTTGGAAATATATAGGTAGCTGAACAAATAGACGGTATATGTGATATCTTAAACGTTGGGTGGGTTCGTCCCGCCATGTTATTGGATAGATTTGTATAGGTTTAAATCACTCACGATGCTTTTTCGGAAATTATGTAGCGGCGCGGCTAAGTTGGTTAATGGATCTTCAGTTAGATAGTTCTAGCATATTGATGGAAGTGGCTGGTGCTTGTCTATAATTTAATACTGATTCAATGCTTGTTTAGTTGTTTTGCTGTGCACTAGTTCTTTAGCTCCAGGTGGGGAAATGCACCGATTAATCTGCTTAGTGTTGCTTCATGTTTTGGGAATTAATAATATAGATTTGGTTTATTTATATTAGGCTTTAATATTTTAAACATTCAGGGGTGTTAATGTTGATCCAGAAGATAATCTTTAGACTCGTTCGACTGTGGCATGTTTTGATGCTACATCCATCATTAATTCTCTCTATAAGATTGCCAGCTCACACAAGATGGTTCCTTGTAGTTTGTGTTTCATCCTTTAAGATAGTCTGATCTAGCTTGCTACATCTTTTTAGCTTTCATTACCAACGCGCGCTTGGGTTACTTTGGGATCTCATCCTGATGTGAAATTTTTCATTCACAGCTATTAATTTGCCTAGAGATATTGATTTTTTCTTTCAGGCCTTCCGTGTCGTCTCTTGGATAGTGCAAACTCGTACCATCAACACATTTTTTAAGTTTAAAGGTATAAACAATCTCTAAGGCATCGATCATCTCCAATGACATCGATCTCAGAGACTCGAGTTATTATCTTTAAGTTTAATCTCATTCACTTCTCATAATCAACGATGATTAGAGGTGGCTGATACATTCCATCATGCTGAGAGTTACAATTTCCTAAAAATAGATTGGTTGGTGGATGACTCATCAAAGATTCCACGAAATACAATACTCTGTTGTCCTTTTTGCAGCAACATTTACAAAATTCGATCTTGCAAATCCTAGGAGAGTAGATGAATGAATACGTGCTCTTTGTAATGATCGGTCGTGAATCGGTGTTACTCTTATTTCATAAACGCAGTTATCTTCTGAGACTTTCCACAAGAAACTCTTTGGTATATTCGATTTACACAAACGCTGCTGATCAACTATGACATTATAAAAGTATATATAATATTAAGAATGATGGAAATGGACAATACATACACGCATTGAGATATCCGTATCTCTATTCAGCCACTCTAAACAATCTATTACTCTACAAAATCTGTCGAAACTATTGAAAAGATAAAAATAAAAAATAGTATAATACTCTATGGAACTGAATCGTAGAGTTCTGTATGTTCGCCATGTGAGGATCCTATGACTCTATACAGCCATAATTTTACGCGGACATTCATACTTATCAGTACCTTCAAATCGATTGCTAAAATAAAATCTCTAGGTCTAGTAAACAGAGGTATGAAGTTACCATATGTCTTCGATAAAGCGCGTTTGTGAATAAAGCTGCGGTTCTTCTCTGAGAGTAGGACAGGTCGCGGCAGCGAATAAATCAAAAGAGATTCGCACGTATAACTAGCTCATAGAATCTTCATCTAATTCAGCAATAACTTTAGGTGTCTTAGATGCTCTGGATCGACTATATCGAGATGGGCTACATAGGAAAGAATGAGAGATGTATGCTATATATGCCGAATGGCTTACTAGTCAATGGATATTTTAAGAATCGTGTCTGCCATTGGAAGGTTATCGGTGTGATTCAATCAATCTTCATGCGGGAGATTTCCGATCATACAGGCATTATGAAGATCTGAAGAAGTATTCAATCTTACTTGTGCCTTAGCGATAACTATTGTCCACAATGGTACTAATACCAATGTTATCGATGGTACGGCTTAAGCACTATCCAAGAGAGTACGACACTAGATTAAGATGAAGAAAATCTCTAATATTATCTAGGACTATTCTAGTAAAGTTTTTAGGATCGTCAATGTGGAATTTCGAAATAAAGGATTCAACATTCAGTTGAATTGCATGAGAAAAATAATCCAAAGTAGACAAGGGCGCGCTTGTTGTAAGAAAGCGAAAAGCATAACGCAGGCAATCATATAGCATGCTTAAGAGGAGAAACACCAACTACCAAGGAGAAACATCTTGTTGTAGCTGGGGCAATCTTATAGAGGAATTAAATGATGATGTGGCACAAAAACATGGCACACTGTGGAACGAAGGTCGAAAGATTCTTGCTGATCAACATTGTACACACCCTGAGATGTTAAAATATTAAAGCCCTATAAAAAATAAGGCAAATCGTATATATTAACTTCGCCAACAGAGCATAAACTAAGCATGATAATCGGGTGTATCCCCCCCACCTGAGCTAGAGAACTTAGGTGGCACAGGCAAAACTAACTAACAAGGCATAATCAGTGATTAAATATAGTCAAGGCACGGCAGGCCCATGTGTCATCAATGCTAGAACTATCTAACTAAGTCCATAGAATCTGGCAACCTAGCGCGCTCCGGAGCTTACTCAAAGATTATTCCTGAAAAAACATTCGGCGTGTAGAGAGATGAGTCAGGCGATAATGCTGGTAACCCACCTCCCCAACGCGTTAAGTACAATATAGGTAGATATAGAAAACTCAGTTTGAACTAGAATACATCATGATAGACCGGGCATTCTAGTTTAAATCCAAGATCAATGACGGCAAGATACATTAACAGCATCCGACATTTACGGATGACCAATAAGGCTGAACATGCATCCCTAAGAACAGCAATACCGAAGATATAAGGCAGTATAAGAATGTAAATGAACAATTGAATGGCAACGAGGCACTCAAGAGCAGTCAATTAGCAAGTAGTCATCAAGCACACAATTCATCCACCAACCTTCATACCGAAGTTCAACCGTTGTAGCTCCTCTCCGCTCCTTATACTCTAGTTCCCACCTATACCTCTGAGGCCACCCCTTATATCACAGCATCAAACCCGTACCGCCTTATCCTCCCGGGCAACATCGGGCCACCGACCAAACAACCTATTCAACCACCAACATATCAAGATGTGCCGGAGTGCCGATTCACACTGATACGCGACCTCTATGCCAATATCAAGGGGTTACGCATATAGGCTTCTAACATGAACCACCGACCAACGTATACTAACCCATGGCTCACGCAAGCAATGTCTAAGGTGGGTTTGTTCCTTCAGCACCAGTGAACCGCTAAAGGCTGGTATCATTTAGTAACAATGATCGCGGCTCACAAGTGGTGCCAACCCCCTCCAACAATTCATTTCCACCAATCATAATCTCATCATCGTCCATCATTCACACCGGCCATTGCACAATGACCACGATATCATCATCATTCAATCAATTAACACATAATCAAGATAACAATCAAGACACAACAACAACGAACGTATTACACATAAATTCCTAGAACGATACCCAAGACACCAAACGAGACTCATACACGACGAACGGGGTACAATGGGACACAACAGGACACGGGGAAACAACAACGGGGAAAAACACCACGACGCACCACTAATTTTCCAGCGGGTGGCGGCGGGTGGAGGACCACCCGCCGGCGACGGGTCCCTTTTCCAGCGGTTGCCCGGCGGGCAGTCGCCTGCCTGCTGGAAAGTGGGCAACGGCAGTGGGTAGGTGGCGGGCACCCCTGCCCCCACCTACCCCCACTGCTTCACAGGCAACTTTCGGTCCCAGGATCTCTCGTGGAACCCGAAACCATGTCCAGACACATTCCAACACATAACGACAACACAACGTATTTAATTAACGGGATTTAAATCAAGAGTCACACCAAATACGTTCTAACACGATTTCTAAACATGCCAAGACCTAACATTAATCATATAACGGTTCAGGAGCATCCGGGATCACCAGAATATCAAGATATTCTATATGCAAAGTCCTAAACACAAGTCCTAGGCTAGACTCAACACCGGCGATCATGTATAAACCCACCCAAAATATACCAAGAGCACCTTAAATTACGAAATTCACCGTTATAAAACCTAGGGATCTAGACATA
Organism: Ipomoea purpurea; assembly: GCA_009835305.1. Classification (NCBI taxonomy): domain Eukaryota; kingdom Viridiplantae; phylum Streptophyta; class Magnoliopsida; order Solanales; family Convolvulaceae; genus Ipomoea; species Ipomoea purpurea. The sequence goes on from VALG01011276.1 coordinate 8,044, forward strand.
ATCAAAGTACAAGATCATTCATATGATCAATCATAATATCAAAAACATCAAGATTATCACATAAACACCATATAAACCCTAAGCAAGGTTGTAACACCCCGTGTTACGACTTTAATCCCGAATTAATTATTTAATTAATTCCATTAAAGAATAGTTAAAAGGATTTAATTTAGTTATAATCTCCTTAATTAATTAATGTGGTCCACAAATGGACCATGGACCCTTATCTCTAATTAAACCCTTAATCCTGTTAGAATAAAGAAAGTTAGGTCCTTTTACTATGTCATATTTATATACAAATCCTAGACCCTAGTAACTGTTAGAAATATAAGAAAGAGGGCCATTATTAAAAAATTCCAGAAATTTTCCTTGAAATTTTTTTTAAGGAACACCTAACCATCTTAGCCCGGCAGTGTTAGATTACGTATTAGGGATCCTAATCTATTAAATGGGGGGATTAGGAGGCATTAGAAGCGCTATCACCTATATCTCCCCCTCCCTCCCCCACACGAAATCTCCAACTTCAGGCCCAAGGAAAATTCCCCATCCCCTCAAGGCTTAGGAGGATCGATTGAGGGAAAGACTTAGGAAGATGTAAGAGTTTTAATTAAAACTACCAGGTACCCTATGTCTCGAAAAACGCTATTTGCCTTGCTATACATAATTCATGTCTCTTTGATATGTGATTCTGGTTTGAGTCTTGATAGAGCTTTGCCTAGGGTTTATATGGTGTTTAGTGATAACCTGATGTTCTTGATATTGTAATTGATTAATAGAATAAAACTTGTATTTTGATTTGTGTTTAGAGGCCCTAGGGTTTATATCATGAATTTCGTGTATGATGTTCTTTGGTATAATGGGTGGAATTATGCAGTGATCGGTGTGTTGAGTCTAGCCTAATGACTTGTGTTTATGACTTTGCATATTAGGACGTCTTGATTGACTTGTGTCCTGGATGCGTCCTTGAACGTTATATTGATTAATTTTAGGTCTGGCATGTTAGGGATCAATGTTAGAATGAATTTGGTGTGATTCTTGATTTAATTCCGTAATTGAATCTGTGGTGTTGTCGTTATGTGTTTGAATGTGTATGGACATGGTTTCCGGGTTCCACGTAAGAGATTCTTCCGGGACTGAAAAAGTTGGCTTGTGAGTCAGTGGGGGGTAGGTGGGGGGCAGGGTCCCCTACCATAGCTCGCTGCTTCGTGTTTGACTATTCCAGGGGGCAGTCCAGCCGCAAGGCCGACTGCCCGCCGGCCGGGTGTCCTACCAACCCCGCCCCCCAAACCGCCTGTAAACCAGCGTGGGTTCGTGGTGTTTTTCCCTGTATGATGTTTCCCATGTTCCGTTGGTCGTTGTATCCCCGTTTGTCGTGATGTGAGTCTCGTTGCATTTTGGTATCGATTCTAGAATTTATGATGTATATACGTTCGTTGTTGTTGTTCTTATTGTTATTTGATTATGTGTTAATTGATGAATGATGATGAGTATGCGATGGTCATTGGCAATGACGGTGTGATGATATATGATAGAATTGTGATTGGTGGAATGATGTGTTGGAGGTTGGCACCACTTGTGACCGGTCATTGTACTAAAGGTACGGCCCCCCCCATAGGGGTTACTGGGTGGCTTGAAGGAAAACCCACCTTAGAACTTGCTGGCCGTTGAGCATGGTTATTGGTTATAACGTGATGCGGGTGTCATGTTAGAGTAGGGGTCAAAAGTGGGCCGATAGCCCGCGGGTTAGCCCGCACCGTCTCACGATGGGCGGCAGGTTAGGGGCCGCAAGAAATTAGGTCTCGCAAATGCGGGCCGTAGCGGGCCATTAACCTCCGAGGCCAGACCACCATTGCGGGCCAAGACCGCGCGCGGTGTGTTTTTTTTTTTTTTTTTTTTTTTTTTTTGTTTGTTTTTTTTTTTTTTTTCGTTGCGGCCGACCCGCGGCCAAAGCCATGTTTAAAATAAATAGAGATAAATTATATATAAATATCTTTTTTTTTAAAAAAACTGTTGTCCCTCGAATGGTGGCAAGAGAATCTAGAGGGGGGGGGGGGGTGCGAATAACTTCTCCCTAAACTTACAATTCTTTCGCAAACACACAAATAAAATAACACTTCAATAATTTTAACTCAGTAACAAGGCATCATCAAGATATAAACAACTTAGAGTGTGCAGCGGAATAAGTAGCGGTATAGTGTTATGGCTAGATAGTGTTGGTGCTCAAGAGAGATTTAAAACCATGCAATACGCTTAGAAACACTTAAAGTGGTTCTAAGATGATGTACGCAAAGTTTGGCTCGCATGCAAACGTGGGAACATCAAACCCAGACAGATAAGATACGCGATAAATCGTAATGCGGGTTAGTCGCAGTTAAGATAAGCATGCACAATATATGGGCGTAAGTAAATAGAGAGAGAGATTATATGGTTCGAGAGGTTGGTGAATCCTCCCCTAGTCCACCTCTCGCTTTCACGTCAAGGAGGAAATTCACTAATTTTTTTTTTCTGTCGATCACGCCCAGATACAATAGTTGAATAATGCCCAACGAACTTCCCGAGGCTTCGCACAAAGCTACACTCTCTAAGGTTTTCGCAAGCCTCCTCTTGTTACTCCGCCATTACCCAAGAGTACTTCGCACCAAGCTGTACTCCAAAAAACAAAAAATACACCAACGAGAACTAACGCACAAAGCTACGCTCTCACGCGGTTTCACAAGGGCTCCCCTTGTTACTCTTCCCCGTTACACCGAGTGCTACCACCAAAGCTTACAACTCAACTGGGTTTGTCACCTCTCCAGTTACCTACCCTCCTTTTTTCTACAACCAGTAGAAGATTTTAGCAATGAAATACAAAAGATTCCTTCCCACTCCAGACCTTGATTTAATCGTGTATGCTCAATATAATCCCTATAATTGATTTATTTTTGGCCTTGAGGATATGAAATATAGTTTCTCGCAAATCAGCCTTCTCGAGTGTCTCCCGGTTTCCACCGTAAAAACTTGATGTTCAGATAAAATATATCAGGAATTTTTTCTCCTTCATGAACCTTGTAAAAGTGTATATCTGGAACCTCCTGTAAAACTCAACATTGTTGTTCCAGTGAGATGCTCTGTTTCGAATTTCAAGCTGGTTCACCATCACTTGGTGTGTTTCTCTTGTATGGTGCATGGTTTTCTGGAGACTTGTGCATTGACTTAGCTAGTCTCTATAGCGGTTCCGTATACATTGAGCCCTAGTTCTCCATACGTTGAGGTTAGTCTCTCAATACGGTTTAAAGGCTAGTTCTCCCAATACGGTCGAGGCTGTCTCTCATACGTTCAGCTAGTCCCCAAAGCAGCTTAAAAAATTGCCTTCACTTGAAGATTCGAACTAGATCACTTGGCTTAGCCTTACATGCGTTTCTCCAACCCTTGAGCATGGTTCTTGGTGACTTCTTCGCAACATAATTGTGTTAAGCTAATAACCGCTATAACATCTAAAATCAAAATATGATTTTCAAGACTTGTACATGGGGTTGCATGATATTGGTGCACCCATACTCCGTAACCAAAACTTGACTCAAATATAATAGAAATTGGGAACTAACTTGATTTTCCAAAATAACGATTCGGGACCTACATCCTTTTCCTCCTAACAATTTCTCCTTTTTGATGATCGAAACTTATAACCCCAATTATTTGGCTTTCATTTTGAACAAATAATTTCTATTTAATCGATTATTTTCCGACTACAATGACGGGTTTTAAACAAAAATTGTGACTTAGAGATTTAATTTTGGCCGACCCTTAAAACATATACTCTGAACTATCACCGCGGGGGTTGCGTATTGATTTTATCTTTTAATTTTCTCCGCCCTTCTCAATTTATTCTCAATTATCAAGCTCACAATGCAATTCCTAAGTCCAATTTAAAGATCTTTGTGACAATAACACAAACAAATAAAATCAAGTAAGACACACTAGTATGGTAACGAATGATACTCATGCATTACAACAAACCCATTTAGTGCTTAGCAATATATAATATGCAAATAAAAGTGCTAGCTAAAATATTTTTGTACACAAAAATTTGAGACTTGTCTTTCGAGATTTTTACCTTCCTCCTTTAGCTTTCATTGATGAACTCCCTCAATTTCTTGAAGCCCTTTCTACTCTTTGTTTTGAAAAGGTGCGGTCACGTCGTTGGCCCGTAACGTAATTGCCATAAATGGCTTCCCGAGATATTGCTCTTTTAGAACTCCTGTTTCATGCCAGAAATGCATTCCATCCCAAAATGTATCCGATCGTCACACTTTGTCCCATGTTCCACGCCACTCTGCTTGTAGTTCTTTGCAATTTTCTGAACTCCTTGTTGCAATTTGGCTTTGGCATTGGAACAATCGGGTGGTGGCAAAAATCGTAAAAGATGACTTTGGTTTGGACAAGTTCCCTAAGATACGTCAAATCATACCTCACAGCGGGCTGGTCCCTTTTGATGTTGTGGCCGAATGAGCTCCACATAAGGTTCTTCATTGGAGCTTGAGGTTCACATACGCTTGGGCATCAAAATGCACGGCCAAAATCCTTCCCCTTTTCGGGGCCAGCATCCGTAAAACGTTGAAAGTTCCTTGAGGCCAGCATCTTGGCCTTTCACTACTCCTTCTAAAAGATCCATGTAATGCGCTTGATGTGTGAGTAATCTGATCTTGTTGGCTCCGCAAAAGTTAGTCCGCGATGTATAATCGACAGTTTGGCCATTTCATTGAACAATTTGCAAAGCACATCCTTCCTTCAATTCCTCCTTGGTCATGTCAATCTCGGTTTTTAATAGGCCTTGGCCTATTAAATAAATTAGTGTTGGCACGATCCATCATCTCTTGTGGTAGTCCATCAAAGTTTGTATCCATAGTCTCCATCTTTGTTTGCAATCCTCCCGAAGACTCTTGTACTATTGCCTTAACATTCCAATAATTTATTCTCTTTAAGGCTTTGAACATTGATGCAAGGTGGAAATGTTGTAGCGGGCACTTGAATTCCAATGATGATGCAAATATCATGTGAGTTGGATATTGACATCAACAAGACTTGGTTCGGCCCCTCTTCGGTGTTGTTAACATAGAGAGCAAAGTGAGGTTGATGTCTAGGATGTGCTGATCATAAAACTCCATAAAGGTAGGAAGGCAAAGTGGGCAAGTTTCTTGTTTCATCCCAAAGTTCAAAGAAACAGCTTGACTTTGTGCCATTCCCTCCTTCAAAAAATGATCCGTAACCTCCTTTCGGTGATGTGAAAATAAGACTCAAAGCTTATCCTCATTCATGTGACATCCTGCCAAAATTCGCCGGGTATGGATCAAGTGCCAAAGGTCTTTCTTCAATCGTTTCTGCCACCCAAGGGAACCTTCTCCGGGTCCTCTTCGTGTATCATACATAGACATGGCGGTGGCCACGGCGAATGTGATTAGGATCGAATCTCCTAATGGTTACTCGGTAGTACCCTCAATCATCACACACTTTTTTTCGTCTTCTCCTCCTTGGCAAGCTTGGTAGAAACAAGATTTAATAACCCGAAAGTCGGGGTAGCCTTGTGCAGAGAATCTCTTGTGCCTAACCCAACTCACACAAATTCGTCTTTCCCAAGTATTGCCCATGTGTTTCGGCCAACATACTATGGGATCCCAATCCTCCATGATCTCAATCATTGCTCTTTAAACTCTTCCAAGAGCCACACAATCCGCCCCGAGAGTAGAACTTCATCATCACTCACCAACTACAATCTCATCAGTCCAAACAACATTCTCCCCTCAACCTTCAACAAAATCTTGACTTTCGAGAAATGGGAATTGATTCGGGGGTTCGGTGGTCGTTTGAGTGGGTAATGGGTGTGAGGTGGGTGCTATGATGTTCCTCCCATTGAACGAATGGGGGGAGTTTGGAAGGCCTTCCATTTGCTCGGCACTCACGGATGAATTTGCTTGAGGTTCTAGGAAAGGGTGGGAATTTTTCTCTTTCTTGTGGGTCTAAGGAAGGCTTGAGGGTTGGAGGGATTTTTGGGGTTCACTGAATTCGGTGCGAAACAATAGCTATGGTTTGGTGAGTGTGTTTGCTTTTGTGAGGGTGATGTTTTTGGTTCTCAAAAATTTCTCCAACGGCAAAACCGTAACCAATTCTTGTTGGAACCATCCATCCAACTAAAGGCCTTGGCCTTATCTTATAGACCACACAATCTTCCAACCATAAACCACCCCAATCCACACCAAACATTGTTCAATTATAGATGTCCATAATCATCCGAACTCTCCTTGGACAACCTATCCGGCAATATAACGAGAATCAACACCTTATGAATTATTAATCTACAACAATCCATAGTCCTTCTTTCAAGTCTCGTTTAATCCCCATTTCACCTTCGGAGATAGCGGTGCGTTTGCATCGGCGTAACCTCCGGCCCATACACATTCATGGTCAAACACATGGTTGTTCAAACTTCAAAATTTGAATTCAACAAGGTGAAACATCCTCCGAAGAAATCACGCGAGATTAATTTCCACATAACTCCTTTGATCATGGAAATAAAGAAATCATTTTCAATTCACATTCATATCAATTCATCCACCTTCATCCTTATAAATCC
>VALG01011286.1:0-25235 GCA_009835305.1 Ipomoea purpurea
TTTACTGCCTGTCCTGAATTTGCCGACTCGTTGAGAACCTTACTATGCGGTGAACCGATGTGACACATCCAGGTCCCACAAACTCCATATTATCGCAACAGCGTGCTCTGACTTCATGCTTAAAAGTTGTCTAGTAACCGCCACTAAGCGATAGTCGACCACTGCCCGTCGCCAGTTCCTCATCCGCTGACCTCACATACTTTTACGACGGTTGCGTGTTATTCTTTTTAATCTCTTCGTACTCGTTCTTCTTTGTCTTTCCGGTACACCGACCGGTGCCAAAATGGCATAGTACATTTGGAGATTTTAAAGGCTATTTGTACTACTTAATTAGGTGAAGGCAAAGGAAATTGTTACATATACTGTCCTCTCACATTCCCATAGTCAACCGTTCGCAAGTACAGTGGCGTAAGTATATTGGTATTTTGATCCTTATGTAGTGGATGTTCGGTTTACATGGTAGAATTTAGCAAGCCCGAAAGCAACAAGCATAAAGGATAAGGGGGAGCACCCTGTTTCCTCATGATAACATATGAACAAAATGAAAAAAGACCAATAGGACTGTGAATATAATCCCACCGCCATCCCAAGAACCGTCCACTGGAACATGAGGACACCCCACTGAGATTTAAACAAAACAAACAAAGCAATAGAGGAATCAACTTCAATCATTGCAGGACATTTGGCAACAGAATCACACCAACTTAGCGCAAACTCAAGGGCTAACACTTCGGCTTCCTGAGTACGAAGCATCTAGCAAATATGATAGAGCAAAAACTAGATTGGCTAAATCCCTAAGACAGCCTCCACCGCTTGTCTAACACTAGTGAATGTAAGCTTCAGTCTACCCAAAGGAGGCCATGGCCACTTAATCTAGGCCGTAATTGAAGCTTTGCCAGGCAAAAAGATGCCACAAACCTTCCTCCGAAAATGGAACCTGTCTGAAACACCACCTGAACGCATCGACGACGCTATAGAAGCAACAACAAGAACTCACATTTCACCATTTTAATCAATTGGCAAGGAGAGAAAGAGGCTTCATCATATATGGCAGCATTATACGTACACCATATGCCCAAAGAACGATTGAGGCATTAAGAAAGTTATGGTACCAACAACAGACACCAAGAGTGGCAAGTTGCACGGACAGAAGAAGCATTAGACCAGGCAACACCAAAACTTCCAGCAAATATGACCATATCGGGGCTACCTTGCTATCCAAATTCGATGAGATTCTGATGCCATGATGATGATGATGATGATGATGATTGATGATGATGATGATATGATGATAATTTTTCAAAAGTTACTAACTTGTTGTGCATAGCATACGTAAAGAATTTTTCTTTAACAAAAAAAACTTTTGTACCACTGTTGGATCCGTTGGTAGAAAAACAAATGATAATCAAATAAAATATGAATAGATTATTTTCTGGAAATATAAGGGAAGGAAAGATTGAGAAATTTGGCTAGTGTTTGGGTGTTGGGTTTTTGCAAGATCAAGTGATCACTCTTTCCTTAAAAGCTTATTTGCCACCTCCCAAAGATGCTAGGACGTTATGGCCTAGGCTCCCCCAGGATAAAACTTGCTAGTGATTCAATTTTAAGCACTCCAACAAGGAATCCGGTGAGCAAGACAAGGTTATGAACCACAGTATAACTAAAGAAAGTAGAAGCAAGAGGTTTTGAGGCTAAAAAGATGAACTTTCGGTTCTATTTTCTGTGTAAATCTCTACTACCCAACTCCTTCTTAATATAGGGGGAGGATTTAAAAGATTTTATAAGGCACTTAAGGCACACCTCCACCTTCCTGTATAGTAGAATTGAACACCCAACGGTCACAAAACTACACAGGTTCGTGTAGACCGAAACTTCCAGTTTCGACCCCCAGGCTGAAACTAGAAGTGTAACACCCCCGAATTTAACAATTTTAAAACTTAATTTAAAGAGATTAACAATCTAACCATCAACACAAGAAACGCAGAAGCTAACTACATAAATCCGGAGGTGCTATGCCACACCTATATCAAACATAGGGCACAGGCAGATAACTACAACTACAACAGTCTAACAACTCAACTACTTAGGCTCACAGGCCTCAAAACCATTAAAGGAAGAGATTATCATCTAACAGGCCACTAGCGAGCTCTCCAAAGCTACCCAACTTGTAAAGCAACAAATAGAAATGGGATGATGCCCGGTCAGCGAATAATGCTGGTAACCCACCAATACTTGTTAAGTATCATACATAGATAATGGTATAAATATAAACAAAATCATTGGGAAACGGAATACATATATATAAGTTCAAAACCAAGAGTAATAGTCAACACAAGACTCAAAACACTCTCAACAAGACACGGGAAAAACATTCCACAGACCCACAAAGGACAACAACGACTCACAAAAGTCTCAAGTATAATCTATCATCACACAATAGATTAACACCCGACATGAACAACACAAAGGAATAGGACACACCCAACGGCAACACATGCCAAGGCAACACATGGCTTTGTGACTACACACGTCACAAGAAGAGAACTCACATAAACGCTACACAAGTCCTCGTGACATCACCATCACGAGTTATAATGCCTTCCTTATGCCCTTTCCAACCTTCTGGCTATCCCCAACCTTATTTCTAGTTCCACCGTTACCTAACCTCAGGACCCCTGTACTTCTTAGTCCAACCTTTTCCCTCCTGGGACCGTCGTCCCCCACCAACAAAACCACCAATTCATAGCACACAGGGTACCGATCACACACACGGCGACACAGCGCCTTCCAAGAAATAAGTGAACCTGACACACAGGTCACAACTCCATAATCACATCATGGCCACCCACGAGGACACTGCAATATCTTGGTGACTAGTGTCTCATACCACTAATCGTGCAATCCAGGTAAAGCCACACAAACACCTCAACAAGGAATCAGAACAACCGATCACAACGAAATATGAAACCATAACTCAAGTCAAGGAATGGATCACAGTCCCAAACAACAACGATGAATTAACACAAACGTATATCAACAACAATAGAAGGTACAAACAAACACACACGCCTAGCATTTATAACAAACCGAACTAGCATTGCTTATCAAACGGGTAAACCGGAACATGTTTCAGAAAACACATAAGACCATCACGGTTTCAAACGAAATCACAATGTTGAAACACTAGCACGAGTCAGACACCAAAAACCTACATGGATACTACCAACTAGTTTCAACACATACTAAACATCCAAAGACGCCAATATAGTTCCAACAAAAAACATCGAGAAGTCAAAACCAAATACCGAGTCAAAAGATCACGGGAAAAATCCGAACATAACCATGATATCCCCGCGGTGGGACCACGGTAGATGCCTATACCCGTGCTCACTTGCCCGCGGATACATACCCATCGCCATATGTTCTCCGGGTAAGGACACTGGTATGCCCACCCGTGCATCCTGCCCTGCGCAGGGACACGAAACCACACATAAATCCTTCGGGGATTTCAACTCCAAGCTCAAATCCAAGTCCAAAAACATGCCAATCTCACAAAATGCAACAAAATGACTTGAATCAAAGGAATAGTCAAGCAATGGCATACAAGAACCCTAAACACAAGCTCTAGATATGCATTTTCACAAGACAATTCATAAACACTCACATTTCATAGCAAAATCACATGTAGAATCCAAGAAATCATCACATAGGTAAGCAAAATAGATTTTGTAGAGATGGGTTAACCTCATTCGCTTAACATCCAAAAACAATGCAACTTAATCTAGGCTCAACTCATAAGCCCAAACGAGAACCCTAAATCCTCCATTAATACCACAAGCTCAAACCAACTAAGCTAAACATCCGAATTGATATAACCTTAACCCAACCATTGATAGCCAGCTAATAACCAAGCTAGAGATGGAACATTAATAACACAAATAAACAAGAGCTTACTAAAATGCAAAAGGAGAGGATTCAACCCCGACTACTCACTAAACAATCACACAGCCTTACCACAGCAAAATACGAATTCATAAACCAAATAATAACAACTAACTAATACTAATCTAAACAACAAGAACAATGGAGAAGCTCACCGTCATCCTCTCGTCTTCCTTCATGCATGCACTGCTCCACAGTATGGAACATGGTGGTGCTGAACAACAAAATTTAAGAGACTTAAAAAACTTGATATAAAAGCATAATCATATAAAACCCACCCAAGATTAAAAATACATATGTAACGAGGGTGCTATGCCACACCCATGGCTAAAACAACAATCACAGAGGCTGACTAACTAGAAATCCTCGAAGAAGTAAATACATAAACTGGACACGCAGCCAACGAAGCGCGAGCTACGGCCGCGGCAGGCGGAGCATCGGCACGTCGCGGCCAGGGTCTGACCGCGCGGCCGCGCCGCGCTCGGCATGGGGACTACAAGATTCGGAGCTCACCAACCAACACCTAGGCTGAGCGGCGGCCTGTTCGAGCGCGAGAAGACACTCGGCTCGCCGGGGAGCAGGTCAGAACCTCACGCCTCATACGGCGCCGCGTGAGGGAGGGAGCAAGGCCTAGGGCGGACGGCGTACGCGGGGCGCCACGGAGCAAGAGGCGCGCCAGCGACCCCCACTCAACGAAACTACCCAGCGCGAGCAACGCGAGCCGCGATGCGGCACACGCGCTGAAGATCAGGCGGGTCAGCGCGCGCGCGCCCGCTGCGCCTCACGAGGGCTGCGCACAGCTTCTAGAACGGCGGGCGGACGCACGCGACAAGGGACCTAGAGACCAGGACGCACGGCGCGAGGAGCGCGCGCGCGGGAAACCGGTCGGGGAAAGCCGCCGTCGCCGCGGGCGCTGCCGGAGCGCAAAATACATTAGTATAACAGTCATAGAAGCAGTTCTAATAATTGAGGCAAATTAGGGTAAGCTAACCGATAGTCATAACACAACATAAACAGTTCATTTATAAACATAAAATCTTACCGGTCACATCTATCAGGTATTAGTATAACCACATTCTCCCACCTCTCAACACATAGCACACTCTGCTTGCCCACACAGGAGCCAATCCCATGCCGCATACATAAGGGTACACGCAATATAGCCTGACAACGCCCCAGCAGACCGCTGCGCCGTATCCACACGGAGAATCATCGCTTGCCCAATAAACCAAAGCCCATAAAGACCGCGCATTTCTGGACTTAGCCAGGAAACCCCACGACTAGCAGCCGAGGCCCTCCGAACCATCTGTTCCTCAGCGAGCTGCTACTCGTGATGCCAGTCCACCCATTCCCACTCCTGAACCACAACCCAGCTTCTAGCGCCGCTGCCGCAGGATAGACGGTCATTGACTGCACGCAGAACCCATCTGCTACACGACCAGCTCGACACCCATTTGTCTCGGGATACACACAATCCGATCCATTACCGATCGGCAACACACCACACATCAACCACACTAGCAAGCACTGAAGAACCACATTCACACGTCTGGGAGACTACGACGCGTATAAAACATACCAACCTCACTGCAGTGAGTCCATTCCACCCAAACTAGGGACTGCCTTACGGGTTCGAGCATACTCTCCACCTAGGTCCCCGAGCTGATACCCAATTCATATCACCATTATCACCCGACGCACAAACCTAGAAAGGTACCCGATCACAACAGTCAAACAACATCGGCACGAACAAACGGGTCCGTGGACACCACGATCGGGCGTAAACATCAAACGCGGAGCCCCCCGGATCGCCGAGGGGAACAGCATTTTCCAGCAGTACCCGGGGGCGTGGGCGACACGCCCGCACATGCCCGCGAACAATAAATCCGGCAGCGGTTGACCGTGGGTCAGGCGCCCCCGCCCTGCCCGCGCCCAAAACAGTTAAAGTCTGCCCGTCGGGTAAGTGCGCGGACCACCTACCCCCTCCACCGTACCCCACACTTCACTCCTTTTCACAACTTTTCTCCTCCCGGGAACCGTGACGGGAACCCTAAATCCTTATAGCTTAGACACTTTACAATACTGCAATCAATCGACCCACACGAGAAATTTAACGAATCAACAATACAGAAACGAACGACACCGCGATCGATCTATCTGCTTTCTAAATAAATCAACACCTCCAATACGCTGCGATTTCGCCCGATAATCCAAGACTCTAACATCATACAGACATAACCTAGGTTCTAATCGAACTGTACTGTTATACAAGAATACGATTCGTCTTCTAAATCACAGATTCAGTAACAACAACCACACAATCTCAAGGATACACATTAATCATCAAAGACATCAAATCATCAAGAACAACAATACATATCAAAATACCAATAATCACCAAGAACATCATAATACGCAAGAACTCCAATATCAAGGATTATCAAGAGTTCCCTCAGTGGAACATCAATTCAACACTCTAAAATACTCACTCACCATCACTCGCCATTCAGCATCACTAAAGGGCGCGACACCCATAAGGGAAACTCATAACATACAGAAATAGTTTTGTTTGAGACGATGGTTACCTCTTAGCCTTAATTTAATTCTTGCTATTAAGGATATTCATCTTTCGATTCTTGTCCTCCTGTGATTCTCTGAGCCCTTGGTGGTGGAAGTTATTGGGTGGAATCAAATGCCTTTTAAGTCCCTATTTAATGCTATGGGTTTAAATCCTCCCAGCAGTTAGTATGTGGGCTTTAAGGATGGGTCCACGGACTCGCTCCCCTAATATAATAACATTGGATTATTCTATCTCCTGTTAGATCAAAATATGTTTAGACTCTAACACGGGTTAACACCTCCCCCCTTAACAGAACTTCCGTCCCCCGAAGCTTGGCTTAGTGAAAGTTTTCTCTTAGCTTACCAGGCGAAAATTCTGGATACCGCCTCCTCATCGATCCTTGCCACGCGCTCTTCGTCCCGTGATTGGCCAGAGGACCTTCACTCATTTATAGCACGGTCTCGGGTGCTTCCCTGGTATTGGTGTTCCCAGGGGGGGGGCGGGGGTGGGGGAAAAAAAAATTCTCACGTTTGTCTCCTCGTAGATCAGTGATCGTCCGAGTCTACAACCATCGGTGAGCCACGTGCCGCTGGCGTCTTATTAATTGTATTATTGGGGACACGCTCGAATATGCTTGCACTCCTCTATTCGAGTAGAGCGAGCGTGTAGCCAAATATCGATCCTTTCTATATTGCGTAGGGGCCACTGAATCGGGGGCTGATTTCCTTTTCTTCCGAACCTCATCACTGCTCGAGTGAGTGAGATCCTTAGCCAAAACTTGTCTCCGAGATTGAATCGCTTGGTTCCTTTTAGGTTCGCTAAGACTCTCTGGCGGTCTTGGCGCTTCATCCCCTTTCCCCGATTGTTAAAACCTTGTTACTGTCTTGAGATGTGGGCGTCCCAGTGTTACCGGGCTGACCATTTCTTCCCAACACAAGGCGGGTTCTAATTCTTTGACGTATAAGTCCTTCGTAGGTCCAGCCAATCTCGGTCGTACTTTTTGTTAAGCAAATTCAATAGGTCAGTTGTTCTTCCCCACCGTCTCGAATCCGACGTGCAGGCTCTTGCATGCTTCGAGGGTTAGTTCTTTCCTTGCCGTCTTGGGGGTGAAAGCTTGCTCAGTTTTAGCTTCGTCCTAACGCCCTCGTAGTGATCCAGAATTGTGAACGGAACCTGGAACCTCGCGACACAATGTTTCGGTGGACTCCGTCGATTCACTACCCGTTATAGCTATGGCTATCGCGTCATTCGTCCATGTTCCTTCATCGGCAATGCAGAATCGCGCTGTCCTTGTCAGCATCATCCACTAACCCAATCCTTTCTGCCGGCTTTTCGGTGGGACGTATCCTCCGACGAAGGCCATGGACTAGATGCGAATCCTCCATTTTCCTTGGGCTATCCCAAGCGTTGTAAAATCTGGGTTTGCATCGTTGTGCTCTCTCACATTGCAAGATCCTCAAGAAACAACACACAATCATCAAGGCATACAATTAATCATCAAGAACATCATCAATCATCAAAAAACACATAATCATCAAATACCAATTACATCACCACAACAAATCCATAACCAAAACTCCCAAATCAACATATTCCAAGATTCCCATGGAACATAATCAACTCAATAACATACGCTCATCACCATCCACGCCATTAATCACTAACTGGGGGAACCTAAGGGGAAATCACTAACTAAGAAACCACAGTAGGTTGTTAGCACAGATGGTAACCTCTAGGCCTAATTAAATCCTGGCTATAACGGATCTTTCTAAGCTTTCTTGATTTTCTTGATTCCTCCCAGGTGATCTTGGAGCTCCTGGGGGTGGAAGATATTGTTGGGAATTCTAAATTTTTAATCCCTATTAACATGCGGTTTAATCCCCTAGATTAGGTACTTACGGGCTTAAGGATGCTCCACGGACCAGGTGAGCTCAAACTAATCTAACTCATAGTTGATCTTAATTTCACTCTCCCTCCGCTTAGACTAAGTTAATAATTGGTTTTACGACTCGTAACACGGGGTTACAGTGCGCCGCTCGCCACCCCGCGGAACTAAACAGCCGGACGACTGCATTGACCTCGCTCGATCGAAACTGCCGAGCCGAGGAGAACCAAACACCACTGTTGCCTCTCGCTGTATTGAGGAGGACAAGGCCGCTGCTGGCACCCACCACTGTCTAGGAGGAAAAGCTAAAGAGATCCAAACAGCTACCGAAAGCTGCTCCCGAGACTACCGTCGCGCATGCCAGAACTCTGCCGAGAACACTAATCCCACCGCCGCTGCCCATGCTGCTGCCGAACAAGAATATGACCTCGGCAAAACTCACCTTTTAGTACACCGACCAACTACAACTTCACTGTCCACCACCTTCGAGGAACACCAACGATCACCCTCGGGAGCGGTGACTACGCCGTGAAGCTAACAGGCAAGAAGAGAGCTACGAAGAGGCATAAAAAAGGATGGGGCGCGGGGTGTTTGTTGCCTGGAACTGGAAAACATGAAGTGAACACAATACACCAACACACTAAGAATGCTAGCGGTTAACAACTAATAGTTGACTAGTCTAGGAAGACATGTTTGGGAGACCTCTAAAGTGGATTTTAGCCAAACACATTGGGCTCACAAACATAATATTCCCTCCGTCCCACTTTTCCCTGCTTACTTTGCTTTTTCTCCTCCCAAAATATTGTCCACTTTCTAAAATTAAACAACATTATATTTCTATTTTCTAACTTTGCCTTTCAACTTTTATCACAATTATACATAATACGCACAACTGTCACTTCTCAAAAAAAAATGCACAACTGTAAAATCCACTCAAGATAGGCATAGTTTACAGATGAAGAATCTTGTAAACAAACCATTCACCCAAAACTTACGGAAACAAGAAGCAAAAATCTATCAAAACTAGTAAACCTTACATTCTAATGAAACAAGCTGAATCCCATGTCTTCGTCGCTCTCTTCCTTTGGTTCTTTGTCTTTTCTTACGTACCAGAGACCAGCAGCCACGGGCGTAGCACCATCGCCCGTACAGGACAGTAACAGCAACTCCGCCGCCGGGTCGCTCGCTGCAACTAAGCCCTGCCATGTTCAGCATCACCTGAGAGACCTATATTTTCCTGTTTCTCACAGTGTTGCAAATAGGCAATGGCCAATAATCGATAACCACAAACACAAATAATCACATATCAATAGCATAGCATCTTCCCTTCTATAAAATTGACAGCCGCCCACCCTAATCGACATAACTATTTAGAATTTCAATTTTACAAATCATCTATTGTAAACACCACAGTTTTGTCTCTTTTTTTTGGGTTTTTCATCTCCCATATTAAGTTTTTTTTTGTATACAAGCTGTGTAAGAAAAACTAAGAAGAAAATAATAATAACAGAAGGAGCGGTGATTGTAGAAAAACGAAGAAGAAATGGTTGTTGGAATAGTCCTTAGGATCAGATGGACACTTGCCAAAGAATACAGTATTAACCTTAGGATAAAACCATTTCTGGGCTTCGAAATATTAGTCACAAAATATGGTCAACCATAATACGTATAGAACCGACCCAAGCCCTTTAAATAAATATTAATATAAATAGTTTTATCAATTGAATATCGTACTCCATATTTATTTCTTAGGAAAATACTGGGCTGTCACATCTCACCCTTAAAAGAGCTTCTCCCGAAAGCTGAAAATCATTTGGGAGAAGATTGTGCACAAAAATTAAGATAGATATAATAGAGACAAAAGTATTTAAGGAATATAATACATATAACTACCACTAGGTTTGGGAAAAATTTGGTCAAGTTAGACAACGGGTGAAAAGTTATTAAAATCAAGGACACATATGGTAGCGAAAAGCAGGATGAGAGTAGGTCAAAATTAAGACGACGTCAAAAGGAAATGACAAAGTTTATCAAAGTTGCAACCTAGGAAATAGGTTGTCACCTTGCAACAGATCGTTCGAATGAAGGGTCAAGAACAAGTTTGAAAGAATTAAAAGATTTCCTAACGAAGGGTACTAGATTTAGGCTCAAGATAGTGTAGATTAGAAAGGAAATCAAGATTTTCAAGGTTACAACTTAGAAAAACGAGGTTGTCACCTTGTAACAGAGTCAAAAAAAGAAGGAAACAAGACGACCTCGAGAGATAAGAAAGATTTCTCGGGAAGAGACGTTTGGTTTGAAAGGAGAGGATAGAAAAACGGCTTAGAGAGGGTTACAGGGTTCTCGGCTGCAGGCGACTATTTCGACTTGACGCTTCGATCACTGCACTTTTGGCGAATTGAAGGTTCAAAACCCAGATTTGACACGTTCTACGCTAAGATCTTTATCGGACCTCTTCATAAGCTGAATCACAAAATTTCACTACAAACCCTTCTTCCAAACACTGGTTGCTTCTTTAACTTGTCACAGCGAGCGAAACTCACACATATCAGGTAACTGTGAGTTGACATGGATCAAGTCTGAAATTTCAAATGTGATCTTATTTCATTTTATTTATGTCTCAAAAATATTGTACATAAAATTAAATTTGTAAGCTTATATAATTGGATAAGAAAACTAAATTTTGGTTCATATTAAGTAAAACGTTTTATATTCAATCTGGATTTTCTTTTATTATTAAATATATATAGACATAACTACAATACTCAATTTGGGAAAAAATCATTAATCAACGCATGATTGGAAAGAATAGAAACATCACCAAGAAAATATTTTTACAAATTAATACTTATTTCTAATTTTTGTGACCCTTAGAATAAGTGATGGATGATGTGATGACACATGACAGACTTTATAAAAATAACAAAACTTGAACAATTCACCAACGCTCATAAGACTTCCAAATCTCATAAATTGATGGTAATAATGAATCAATTTGACATATGGTTGAGTTTGATTGGAGTATTGTGGAGGGCATAATGAAGTGAGAGGTCCAAAAATGAGAGAAAAAGAGGGGCCAAAGAAAAATGAGAATTTTTGTTTACACATGAGACATGAGAAAAAAAGCTAGTGGTTATGGGGATTTGGGGACTTATTCCTAAATTTAATTCTTGGTAATTATTAATTAAAAGTTAGAAGTACCTGCTATCACGGCACCCAAATCTCACTCACAAAAAAAAAAAAAAAAATAGAATTTTCTTTTCTGGTTTTATATTTTGGTTAATAAGTTTATCACTTTATCCCCTTTGTTAAAAAAATTATAATTTAGCTGTTCAAGTAATCCCCTTTCTTGTCATTATTATCTCATCATCATTATTAAGCACCATCTACATCTACATCTACATATAAAAAAAAAAAAATTCAGGCTTTCTTGTTTATACTAATATATATTTTAATACCATAATTTTCATATTGTTTGGAAAGAAGCTGCACATAAAGCTTCATTTTCTCTCTCCATTTTCTCATTGTTGTTGGTAAGTCTTTTGTTTATTTGAGGGATTAGGGGGAGTAAATATTATTTCTCAATCTGGGTAGGTAATTTTGGTTTTTACTTTTTTGTATTTTTAGGTTTTGTGTTACTATATACATGCAAGAGAGGAAGGACAGTGGTGATGTTGAAATCTCATGGTGGGATTAATATATAGACATAAAGCAAGTATAAAGGTGAGGCTTTTGGTCTTTTTTGTTATTCTCCCTCGGACACTTGCTTTGGCTAATGGGCACTACCCCACAAATCTTTGTATTGCCACTACTGGTAACAGGAAGGAGGGTAATAGTAGGGTTATGGGGTTTTGGTAGCATATGCAAGCAAATCTTTATGATATTGCATACAAGAAAGAGGTTTTTGAAGTTGTATTAAAAGTGGGGTACCGTAAAGAGTAGAGTACATATCAATTGCTTGTCATATCTTCGGAATGTCAGCAAAAAGATCACATAGCTTGTGTAGATTACAGACCTAAAAGACATTTTGGGGTCTTTATTAGCTGACACCAACAGGGTTTGTCATTTATTATGATGGGGCAAAGGCAAATAAGCAAATTGTTTGTGATGGATGGTTTAATTTTAATTTTTCCAGAGGGTGGTGGGTGTGGTGGGTTGCATTGATTGGTCATTTTGTTGTTTGTTTGGTTCTCTGATGAGAGGAATTCATGTGTGTGACAGTATCTTGTACCATTTGCTTCTCTTGGGGTTTGGGCATTTCTATTTGGTACTGGGATTCTGGCCTGGGACTTATGAGGTGCTTCTTCACCTCTTCATTACTAAAGGTAAAGCTAGTTCTCTACTCTCCTCTCCTCTGCCCTTTCATAGCTTTTTTCCAGGGTGAAAACTGCAAACTGTTTATTTGTTTCTTTCTCTTCTGCTTTTGTTTTACTTGCAATACAATAACATGTTACTTTTTCTTTCTTTTGTCCCTTGTCTGCTCTTCTATTCTTGTATGTTTTGCATAGCCATTTTGTTGATTTTAGGTTAGAAAAATAAATAAAAAATGTTGATAGGTTTTGCAGCAAAGAGATGTGTTCACTTCACTTATTTGATAGTTTCTGTGGTGGGTTTGCAGCATAGCATAGAGAAAGTGGATAGATAGAAGGTTGGCAATGGAGTCATCTTCTACTCACAACAGCCCTATTCCCCTAAGAGAAGTGCACCCTAACTACTATCCATATCCACCTCCTTTGGCTACATATCAGGATGTTGTGGCCTCACCTCAACTCTTCATGGATACACTGCAGAGACTCCATGCCTCTCTTGGAACCAAGTTCATGTATGTTACTTCTCTTGCTTACACACAATGTACTGCAAATATAGAGCTTTTGTTTTTGGTTGGTTGAAGGGGAAAAAGATCAACTACTTTCCTAACTTATCTCTTCTGTTCAGTAATCTATATTTGCAAAACTATGATTCTTCAGGATCCCTGTTATAGGGGGCAAATACCTCGACTTACATAGGCTCTTTGTGGAGGTTACTTCTAGGGGTGGTCTTTCAAAGGTAAGATTCATTTGTTTTTATGGATAAAAATCATTCCTTTTTCTGCAGACCTTTACCCTTGTTAAGTATTATTATTATGAGCAAATGTTAGGCAGTATTAGCAAGCTAGGAAGTGAAAATTGTTGACCTTTTTTTCATAGCTTAAGGCCTTAGTTTTTATTGTTATTTTTTTGGTGAATGGTGATATCAAACAACCAAAACCAAGCTGATGGTTTAAGTTATGATTGCAACTGAGGCTTGGAATAATGGAAATTTAAGTTTAAATATAAAGAGTAAAAAAGGACATGGTTACATGCAAATCTATTGTGCTTAAAGTAATTTGTTTTGGTATCTGTTTTTTGTTTTTTAAGTGCAGCAGGATATTTACGTGAAATGGGATTGCAGGTTCTTGGAGAGAAAAGATGGAAAGAAGTAACTACCGTTTTTAACTTTCCCTCCTCAGCTACAAATGCTTCTTTTATTCTTCGGAAATATTATGCTCAATTGCTCCACCACTACGAACGAATTTACTATTTTAATGCAAAGTGTTGGACTCCTTCATCAGCTGGTGTGTGAAAAACCCACCCTTAAACCAAAGCTTCTCTTATATTTCATCACTTTTTTTACTGAACGTATAATCATCTGCAGATGCTTTGCAGAATGTGGCGATGATTACAGCTCCGCCTTGTAGGCTGGCTGGAACTCCACAACAATTGCCAGACATTCAAGCTGATGTGCCAGTTAAAGTAGCTAAAGGTTTCCTCTCAACTTTTCTATGTAACTAATAAAAATTACATTTTGACGCTCTCCCATCCCACTTTACAAATTCATTTATATTGTGAGACGGACAAAAAGTGATGAGCCCAAGTTGTTGTTTGTGGTTGCAGAAAGTGTTAGAGCATCAGCAGGTTCAGGTTCTGAAGTGTACGGTGTTATTGATGGGAAGTTTGAGAGCGGGTATCTAGTAACGGTTAAAATTGGATCAGAGGATTTTAAGGGTGTACTATATGCCCCTCCGAATTCAGCAAACCTAGTACAGCAGCATCAAAGTGTCCCTCAAATGCAAATTGTCCCTGTAAATAGCACTGATAATAATGCAGCATCAGGAGTGGTGCGGAGAAAGCGTAGGAAGAAATGCGAAATTAAAAAGAGAGACCCTGCTCGTCCAAAGCCTAATAGAAGCGGCTATAACTTTTTCTTTCAAGAACAGCATGCCAGGCTCAAACCGCTTTTTCCTGGGAAGGATAGGGAGATCAGCAGGATGATTGGTGAGGCATGGAACAAATTAAACGAGCCTGAAAAAGCGGTATATTAACCAAACTGTTTTTTTCTTTTTCTTTTTTTTGTTCTACTTAGAAGATGTTCATTGTGTCATCATGCACAAAATTGTTTGTTTGAGACCAGATTTATCAAGAGAAAGCTATTAAAGACAAAGAAAGATACAGATTAGAGCTGGAGGATTATCAGGAGAGATTAAGGACAGGACGAGTCCAAGCCCATGCAGCGCAAATGCAACAGTCATCTTTTAAACCAGCTGCTGCTGCTGCAGATCTAATGGTTCCGGTCCAAAGTAAAGACGGGAACACTTCTCCTTCAGAGGACGAGGCAAGCTCCAATAAGAGCGAGAGGAGCAGCTTGGAAGATCATAAAGTCGAGGACAAGGGTGTGGATCTAGAGGCAGCACTTCCCGGGGTGGAAACCGAGATTGAAAGTGCCACTTTGGGGAAGGGAGTCGACAACAATGCTGCAATGCACAAGGAAGAAATTTCATTACCGATACGCCCCATGGGAGACAATTCTTCAGTACCCAGCTAGTGGAGGAGCGAGAAATGGAATGGAAGCAAGCATTTTCATGACAGTTAGTAACTACAAGGTATGGGTATGGGTAATTTAAGGTGCTGAAGAAGAAGAAGAAGAAGAAGATTAGATTGTTTTGAACAGTGTAGTTATTCTGCCTTTCTCTGCTTTTACTAATAGCAATGCTACAAGGAATGAAACATGTTAGATACATATCTTTGGTAGCTATTAGTATTAGAGTAGATAGAAGTGTAGCCTAGCACGCGTCGCAAGTAAATTGTGAAGCATCCATCCATCCATCCTGTTTGATAGGTGGTAAGAGTCTATGCCTGTTTTATAGTTAAGTTTTCGAGCGTTGGTTTGTGGCTGCTTCATAGTCCCTCCATGAAACTGAGATGGGCAAATTTTGTTGGAGATACATCATTGAGAACCAAATCCTTTTCCTATGTAGCCTAATTTTTACATGTTACACTGGCTAAATTAGACAAATGAACTATTATTGTTTGGCACACATATTGGGTTAACTAGCCTAGGGCGGTTAACGAACCGAACATAAACAAAGGATGTTGTTCGTGTTTGTTTGTTAAGATTTTTGGAGTGTTCGAGGATTTTGAAAATCGTGTTCGTGTTTGTTTGTTAAGCATATATTATCGTGTTCACGTTCGTTTGTTAAGCATACATATATCGTGTTTGTTTGAGCAAGATCAGTATAGCGTGTTCGTTTGAGCAAGATCAGCGTGTGCAAACGGTACACAGATTAACAGAGGTTCTCATTTGAACCTAATTATATCCGGTTCAATGGTATTCGGACTCCGATTGCTCTCCTAAGTAGGAGGTGATAGGTTTGAGCCTCAGTAGAGGCGTTTAGTAGTTTGGGTATCCCTTCCCTTAAAAAAAAAAAAAAAAAAAAAACACACACACACACACACACAACATATAGTATATAATATATATATATATAACTATATATATATATATATAATATACTATATATAATAATAAAATAATAATAATAATAAAATAATTATTCTAACGCATTATGTACATTATCGTACCCAGAATTTTATTATTCTAATATACATTATCTAACTCATAATTTACATTATAATTATAACTCATAAATATTGTTAAGGTAATTGGTTGGCAAAAATTTTAATAAGGAATAATGGTCAAATAAACCACTCAACTGCGCACAACATTGCAATTAGGCCATTGAACTAAAAAAAAAATGCAATTGACCATTAAACAACACAAAAATGCAATTTAGCCCAAAAATGACTTGTTTGGCAAATTATGCCCTGGACCCGTGTCCACAATGAATTGTGGACACGGGCCCAAAACGACGTCTTTTTTTAAAAAACGCGTCATTTAGTTTTTTAAAAAAAAAAATTTGCGCGTGTTTTGCCGTTAACGGCGTTATTTTTTTTTTTTTTTTTTTGGATTATGAATGTACAGTTATCAGTTATGCAATTATGAAATTATGAACACAAAGTTCTAACATTATGAACTTACAATTATGAACATTTATAGTGATAAAATTATGACCATGGAGCTTTAAAATTGTGAATATAGAGCTTCGAAATTATGAATGTACAGTTATGGAGTTATGAATGTACAGTTATGAGTTATGAATGTAGTTAGTTATGAATGTACAGTTATTGATCGAATTATGAACAAATAGCTCTGACATTATGAACTTACAATTATGAACATATAGTGATAAAATTATAACATAGGCTCTAAAATTGTGAACATAGAGCTTCGAAAATTATGAATGTACAATTAGGAGTTATGAACGTACAGTTATGGAGTTATGAATGTACAGTTATGGAGTTATGAATGTACAGTTATAGAGTTATGAATGTATAATATTAACATATAGTAATAAAATTATGAAACATATACTCCTATAACGAAACAGTATGCAAAAAAAAAAAAAAAAAAAAAGATAACAGTGCCGTTAGGCACTGTTACCCGTGTCCAGCCTTGCAAGCTGGACACGGTCCAGTGCATAACGATTGGACTTGTTTACCTGGTAATAAATAAATAATTAAAATATATATTTAAAAAAAAAAAAAAAAAAAAAAAACTACTGGCCGGAGACGATTCGGCGAATCGTCTGATTCGTCTCCGGCCGCTTCGTCTCCATGGCTGGAGACTAACCTTCGTCTCCAACTATGGAGACAAAGACCTTTGTCTCCAAAGTCATGGAGACGAAATCCCTTCAATGGCCTAATTGCAATTTGATGTGCAGTTGAGTGACATATTTGACTCTTATTCTTTTTAATAACAATACTTACTCAATAGTAAAAATACAACCCAATTTTTAATAATTTAACAAAACTAATTAATAATAAAAGAAGATACATAATTGATTAAATATTACCTATTTGATTATCAAAAAATTTATTTAAATTAACAATAAAAATAATGTTCATTATGCTTTTTTAGTTTGAGTTGGTCAACAATAGACATGATAAATTAATTTATGTCCTTATGGTCTTTTGCTGACGGTCACAAAATGTACTTTATCTAGAGTTCATATTTAGATAGCAGCTACGGAATTTACGTAAATGAAAGGAGTAACCAATTAAATATTATTCTTCCAAAAGGCTGAACCCCAACTCTAAGGGTCCCCACACCCCGGCCCGACAGAGCATTTGGAAGGATGTAAATCATGGTGACTCAACTGAACATGAACCATAGAGGCTAGACCGGTGCTCACTGCGCACAAAAAAGCCTCCCCCAATTGGAGAGGTTGCTCCTACACTGCCGCTGGTGAGACTCAATCCCTGGTCATACCAATAAAATATTATTAGACAACCAGTAGCAACTAAATACTTGTGCTCATAAGTTTAGTAGGTGCTATGATATCATAAAATGGGGCTTCAATTCCAGTGGTAAAACGAAAAAGCAAAAGCAAAAGCAAAAGATGGGAAGAATGAGAAGAGAGGACAGACAACAAACCCCACAAAACAGAAAAGATAGAAGACAAGATCAGGACATACTGCACTGCTAGCTGCAATACATATCATACAAAATCTGGACACTCAGCTCCCACCCGATCCGGCCTCAACTTGAATAGCGAGCCATGGCGGTGGTGCTAGCGGCGCTGATTTTGACGTTTGACATTTGTTGTGTTTGAGAGTGGAATCGAGTTGGTGCGTGGCGGAGGAAGTGATGCCAGCGACCAGGCCCTCCAGTCAGCTCTAGACTACGCTTGCGGGTTTGGTGCGGACTGTGCTCCCATACTTTCCGACGGGCTGTGTTATCTCCCCAACACCTTGCTGGCTCACACTTCCTACGCCTACAATAGCTACTACCAGCGCAAGGGCAGGGCTCCTGGCTCTTGTGACTTTGCCGGCACCGCCAACATCGCCAGAACTGACCCAAGTACGTTTGCTCTAGCTCCATCATAATTAAAAGACCAAACTCGATTTGCTTGTTAAAATGAAGGAACATATGTATATTTATGATTAGGATCTTTTTTATTCTTAAATATATAGTTTAAATCTTATATATATAAGGGAAAAAGAGTCAAATAGACCCTCGAACTTTGACTTAAAAGTCAATTAGGCCCCTAAACTTTTTAAAGGTGCAATTACACCCATCAACAATTCATTTAGGTGCAATGAAATCCAAAAACAAGTTAATGACCTGCTATCACAGGTCATTAAGGTTCAGGCCACCTTCCGGTAAATTTGCTGACAAAAAAAAATGACCAGCGAAATTTCCGGCAAAAAAAGTGATCGGAAATTTCGTCGGTGGCTGGGCACTTTTTTGTCGGAAATTTCACCGGTCACTTTTTTTTTTTGCCAGAAAATTCATCAGAAGGTGGCCTGAACTCTAATGACCTGTGATAGCAGGTCATTAACTTGTTTTTGAGCTTCATTGCACCTAAATGAATTATTGATGGGTGTAATTGTACCTTTAAAAAGTTTAGGGGTCTAATTAATTTTTAAGTCAAAGTTTGAGAACCTATTTGACCATTTTCCCTAAATATAATTTCAGCTTATAAATATTAGAAAGAAGCATATTTTGTTAGATGCAAATTGCATTTTTTTTAGTTTCTGACTGCTGCATATATTAATTTAATTTGGATTTTTCCTTGTGTATAAATAGGCTATGGATCTTGCATTTATCCATCCAAACCAAGGTATGATTACCATTCTGTTTTATTATTTATGGCTGATTTAATTAATTTATTATCATTATTATCTTTAAGCTTTTTCTTTTGTTTAATTTTTTAATCGAAATAATACTTTAGAATTACAACTAATTATATATTCACTAATTCTTTAAAATAAAAAATTCCTTTTAAAAGTTTCTTTAATTTGAAGATATCAAACGAAGAAAATGGTACATTAAAAACTGAAAAGAATCGTCAAACCCAGATTTGTGTTAGCTTTTGTTTTGCCAGTGAAAATGTGTTGGTGCTGTAGTGTACAAACATATGATTTCGGTGGGACCTTAGTTTACTCGTCTCCTCCCTTTTGGCTGCTGGCGGTGGGGATGAAGTATAGTTTGTGTCAAATAGTTATTGTGGTCCTTCCTCAATTAAAATTATAAAATCACACATTTTACTCGTAACTTGAATAAAAAGAAAATTTGGTCAAATTCGAGTTTCCATTTTAAAAATTAAGCTTAGTTTTGAGTTTCAACTACTTGGCCCCCAGTTGGCCCCACATGACTGGACTACTCCTCTTTGATCCACTGCACAGAAAAAGAATTGATTATAGATGATATTAAAGTTGTGAATATTTCTCTCCAAAAAACCCAAAAAAAAAAAAAAGTTGTGAATATTTAAAGTTAGTTTTTCATCTATGCATATCATAAATTTTCAATGTTTGGAATTTATGAGAATTAAAAGGAAATAAGTAGAATAAAGATTAAAATGTCTATTATTATTATTATATTATTAATTTATTATTATTGTTATTATTATGATTAATTTTAAATACCAAGTAAATTTGTGTAAAACTATAATGCAATGTAGTTGTTATTTGGAGACTGAATATAAATTTATTATCACTATAACATATTTAATAGCTACCAAAATTTACTCAACCATGTAATGTTAAGCTTCATAAGCTCACACGAAAAAAATTTATATAAATAAAAGTACATAATTTAGTTAAACATCTACATACAAATCTAATAAGAGCTAATAATGTTAAGTCCTTAAATGGAACACAAAAATATTGGTGTAATTGTCTCTTAAAATGAATGATTCATATTATTTTAATTTTAGTATTTTTTAAATAATTTTTCTTATTTACCCTCTATTATATTATTTTCTTCTCTTAAATAACCCTAAATTTTGTTAGTATAAACTTTAGTAACGAAATATTCCGTTAAATATTTATTTTTCTTAATTTATTAATTTTTATAATAAATGTCTTAGGTTCGAACCCCATCCCAATTAGAGTTGGCATAATTGTTAATACATATACTACAAATATGTTAAAATGTATTAAAAATATAATATAAAATTTAACATAAACTTTGGTCAAATAATTAGCCCGACTAATCGCATTCAAAGTTGAGCATCAAATATTATAAATCATGAACTTCGAAAATCATTTGATTTTCTTGCATTAACAAAAAACAAATTTAGGTTTAATTTTTTTTCGTTTAATTAATATTTTTTAATTATTTAGAACAAAACTTAATATTTGAATTATGCTTTTGTATTATTGGAATGATTTAGGTTATTATGGTATTAATATTTTTTGTATGTACTTTTATAACGGTACAATAGTACTTACTTTGCAAATATTATAGTTTTATTTTTTTTTATCGAACAAAATTTTTCTTACATCATCGTCAGACATGTGCAACATAACTACAAAGTTGTTGATCATAAATATAATTGCACATGAACTCTAAAACGGTAGGACCATTTTCCAAGTGCACATGACAAACCACCAATAACAAAAAAGGACATGTACTGAAGATAAAGACAATGATAATGCTACCCAAAATAGAACAGTAAGAATTAGAGAAATTACCCAAAAGAGAGTTAAGACGAATTAAAGATATTTAAATCAAAGTAATATTTATTTAGACTATCACTTTTAGACTAAGTATTTAGACCAGCGTTATATACAAAGTTGCAAACATTTATTTTAGTGACATTATAATCAATCTCTCATATATTATCTTGTATTTATAAACTTTAAATTACCGATTTAAATAAACAAATTCAATATCTATTTATCTATGCATGAATATCTCATATATAAATTACATTGATATACTTTGAAATACTTATTTAAAAATAATCATTGGTCATTATCTTTTCGTGCAAAGCGCGTAAAAAACTAATAATAAAATAATGTTAGCTTTTTAAATGCTTATATCTAAAAAATATCATAGAAGGATAATTTTGTCTTAAAGGGTATTTTTCAAGGTTAGAAAAGAAAAAGGATAATTTTGACGTAATGTTAAATTTTTTTTTTTCCAATCAATGCAAAATTGAAATACTAGGATGGACATAAGATTCTAATTCAATGAAAAAAATGAAAGAATTGTAATTTTGTCAATTAAAGAAAGGAATTTACTTGTCTTCATGATTATCTAAAAATTAAATGGGCATAAAATTCTAATTGATCTCTCCGACCAAAGAATCAATAGCACCTCAGGTTTGAACTCGTAACCTTCCAAATGAAAATCTAACCCGGATACCATTAAACCACATAATCTTGGTAAACTTTTCAACTTATTCATGAAGCTAATGTGAATTGCGTTTTTGAAAAAATTTAGTGCTGCGGGGGGACGGTTTCACCAGGAAGACCCATCACGCCGCTCGCAACACAACCAACTCTTTATCGTCCGCCGCCTGGGGCTACACACCAGCGCTCTGGCGAACTATCACCGAGCATCGGAGTTAGACCGTGGTTCCGAACAAGACGACAAACAACTCCAGACCTCCGCCCAAGTTTTCAACTGTATAACAACCTTAATTCTTGTCTCTTCTGTGTTTCTTATTCTACATGTGTTTCCACGACAACTCTAGTCCTGGAAGATTAGAAGCAGTAATAGAGTTTAATTAGTGTGAAGATGGAGTAGGTTAGTGCATTTTTGCTAGACATTGATTAACGGATCGAAGATTTCTATTAGCTACTAATATTGGCATGTGGTTATTGGAGTGGATATTGACCCTATTTAAAATTGAAAACATGCAATTTATCCCAGTAAGATTATGCCAACAATTTCTCAATTGTTATAAATCCTTATTTATGGACATTATTATGACATTGATTACTTGATTTGTAACTGTTGTAACAGTCAATTTGTATAGATTATATATATGATGTATAAAGATATAATGAGATAGATGAATAAGATACTCCCCTTTTTTCTCTCTTTTCTCTCCATTCTGTTTTTATTTTAACACGTTATCAGCCCGTGCTCTAGCCAACTGAGGTTTCGGCCGAAGACAGGTCAATTCTTTTTCCGACACCGACGGCCACCTTTTTCTGGCGATTTGTTCGGCTCAAAGGTTCCGCCTCATTGAGACGATTATGGAAAGGGGTCGATCGCTTTCAGACTCGATCAAACAAGACCTGGATCGTGTTCGCGACATCCTTGCAGACTTGAGTTGTAGAGGCGTCCGTTTATCTCCATCGTGATCTGTCGGCTTTAGGCTGGCGATGAAGGTCTGCCAACATCCAACAACATCATCGCAATCATCAGTTCCCCGATTGCCATCAGTTTGCGATCTCTCAAATCGCGATCCAGGGTTCGGCTATTGAAGCTTCGTCCACGGCAGGTTGATTTTCGCGGACGAAGATCAAGGACGATCGTTCCCTCCACCCATTTCAGGCCACCGGCGAACAGAGAGACCTGACAGAGAAAGGGACCGGTTTTAATGAGGCAAGATCATGGTGTTATAATGTCCAAGGGGGAGTGTTATAAATCCTTATTTATGGACATTATTATGACATTGATTACTTAATTTGTAATTGTTGTAATAGTCAATTTGTATAGATTATATATATGTTGTATAAAGATATAATGAGATATATAGATGAATAAGATATTCTCTTTTTTTCTCTTTTCTCTCCATTCTGTTTTTATTTTAACATCAATCAGGAATACGACACAATCAAGCTAATATATCTAGGGATCGGATGACAAAATATTGAATAACACTAGTAGGAGTCATTAAGTACTAACTAGGTTTGAAATGTGTATTAAGTAATATTTTTTTTGGTGCGGATCAAGAAAAAATGAGACATGGTCACTCCAATCTCAAAGTACGTAACTGTTCCCAAGGTGTAAGACCCAAATCCTATGATATCAAGAGTATCCCACAGTGTAGTATCACACAATGTAGTACCCCCCATTCTCCTTGTTACCTTCCCGTAACATGTTGGAGATCTTGGTGATGCCGCAAAGCTTGATAAGTCTCTTGCAATCCCCACCGTTCGGCTATGAGTCTTTTTGGATAATTTCCCAAAGTTTAGCCATCGCCCTCTCCTCACGCCTCTGACAGTCGAACCCTAAGACGCCACTCCGGACCCGTCTATCATGCTTTATAGGCCGGGCGTCAGCCTCAAAATGAGCCCTAACAGTGAAATAATATCATCGTCTACATAACTACATGAAAAATATACAATACAAATAACTCTGAACTAAGATCAGTCAATTTCTTAACAATATTTGCATACAGGTAATCAAGAATGGGAAAACCCCTCTACGATGTTTCTCGTTAACGTCTTAAAGTAAGCTGAATTTCCCTTGTTGGTTAAAAAAATTACAACACATACTATCAATAATCTGCACTATGTGACCAGCTGATAAAATAAAGCATTATCACTTTACAAAGGGACTAGAACAATTCTAAAACCAACATAAACTTATGTGGCAATACACATTATGATTAAAAATAATAAGGTAATTGCACACTAAGGCAATCATGACTCAATATACAATCTTCGGGTAAGTCATTCTCAATATGCCAACTCAAATGCAAAACATTCTCATTATGAAATATCTCGGCAATGACTGTACTCAAATACAATCTCGTGCCAAACATTCTCATTATGCAATAATCCGTAGCAACATCTCCATTATGCAATCTCGACGCAAACATTCTCATTAGTGGCATCCCGTGCAGACATTCTCATTATGCCAATCTCGTGCAACACTCCTTTCACTGCATGCGAAATCTCGTGCAGTAAATAAATATTACACTAACTTCTCGTTTGTAACATAAATATTTTCTGTGGAGGTTTCTTCTTAGACCACAAGGAACTCGCTTGCTCTTCATATCTTTCTTATAGGTCGCAAATGATCGCTCTTCCTTAAGAGTCGCCATTACTCGCTTTCTTAGCAGTCCAATGAATCGATTTTCTTTTACACATGTATGCAGGTAGAAACTTCACCGTAAGCGTGAACGACTATCACCGATACGACCTCTTGTAGCCGAATCTATGCTAAAGCTCATCCACCTGAACACTCTCTTCGTTTCTATGCTCCAAGCCGTCTGCTGCAAATCAGCTACTCGAACTTTTCAGTTGTGTTACACCCTTGACCAGTGATTCAAGCCTGGCGGGAGTTTCAACTCGTAATGTGGACAAATACCACCGCTTTACACGAAACATAGCGACTCTCAATATCCGATCATCCATCTCCGAAAGGACATAACCAAACCGGTCCTCGCAAAACCACTTACCATATCTATATACTAAGAGCCGCTATATATACTAATCACTATAATATCAACGCTAAGCTATATGTGATACTATATAGTAGGCTACCCGCTGACCCGCTACTAGTACATCGCTATATCACTGATCATGGACTCCAATCATTAAGGTGAAAAAGTGAGACTATATACTCGGTCCTCCACCTTAATGTCTGTCAGGTTTCACGTTCCAGATTTGATTTTTTTTTCTTTTATCTTAATCGCTGCGATTTTCATTATATGTGCCTAGGGTGTTCTTGGTCTTTGGTTAATGCTATATTTACTTCCTTTTAATGATGCCGACGTTTTGCCTTGAGATTGATTGCGTAATT
>VALG01011290.1:0-13869 GCA_009835305.1 Ipomoea purpurea
TGTGTTAGATGAAAGTAATCCTCCCAGTTACTTAAAAAAATCAAAAGTCCATAACATCACATAGTCACTAAGTGTTAGGTCGAGCAATAAATTATAAGCTAAAGATAGATGGTCGTCCACGCTGATAAGTAGCTTCCTGATCTACCCCCCATCCTACTGCACGTGACACGCGTTAATGGGGGACACCGCCTCTACCTCTGATCTCCCTGCCTACCTAATACCATTAGGTGGATAGGTGTAAAACCTGTTCTAAAATACTAGTACACTTATATCATACATCACGTTGTCTCAATAGTCCTCTAATATTCGGAGCGTATCACTCGGCCTTTCCTTTGGCTGCTACTCTCGTCACAGAATGCCGCCCATATGAATAGAGTAGATTTTGAAACACATATGGATATTTTAATATCTTCAACTCAACCGAACCCAACTACTGGGCTTATTATACCTGTACAGTTTATAACTGTGACTAAGCTTGTTTTGGTGTAACAAGAACATAAAAAAGATAGCAATAAGAGTGAATTTACTTATGATTATAATGAAGAATGCAGCAAGTCACCGTATCAAGAAATTACCACAATATGAAGTTTTCCAATTTGAAAAAAGGACTTAAGACTTGTAATATTAATATCTTTTTTGCAATAGTGTTTCATATTCAATGCTAGAAAGACAAAAATCACTATATAACCCCGACCAACACATACGGTCTAATTTCAATGATAAATCAATAGAAATAATCACACTATATATTCCTGAGGAAATTGTATAATGAGGAAATTACATATACAGTGAAAACATAAGTGCAAAAATATAGGATAAAAGTTAAATAAACCAAAACATCAAATGCAATAGATAAGGTTGAAATTTTGGTCTTCAATATATCAAGTAACAAGGTAGGATTACAATAACTCATATAACGAAGACTCAAATATCGATTTCAATAGTCATATGTAAATATTGGTCACGTATCACTAAAAGTTTCCTCTAAAAAACTGTTGTATATATCCAAGCCACAGTCAATCCTTAAATAACTAGTTTCCAACCTGTACCTCCTGAGGCACCTTGAAAAATCCAAGTCACCTTCATAACCATCGGAGACTAGCTCCGCCTGCTTGCGCTGATCTCATAAATTCATATATACGCCGAAGCTGAGGCGCAGCGTCGGTGAGTACGGAAGGCGGCGGCGTTGGTGACTGAGAGTCAAGTGTCGTGGTGGCCGGAGAGGAAGAAGAGTGAGAGGTGGGTAGTTATCTCCTACGTTGAAGGGAAGACATAAATGTGGGTGGAATGTTGAAAGAGGAAAGAAACTTAAAGGGAAGGATGTTTTTGTGGACGCATGGGCGCAAGGATAAAGTTATGTGGACGTCATGGTCGCATCTTTTTCTATACTGGCGAAGGTACAATATCTTTCTTTATTTAATTAACTTATCTCCTATATCAAATTGTTTTAATATTAAAGCAACTTTTCTATGAATTATAACAAATAATATTAGTTAGTTTTTCATTATAGTAGATTTCTATATAAACTTAATTAAATGTAGAAATAAATAAAATAATAATTAACTGGATTACTTTAACAGTTATATGTATGATATCTTTAACAATCACTATGCACAATTTTACGTTCATAAGATAAGATAGCATTAATAAATATCTCATCTCAAACCGTAATAATATTATTATCCTTAAATTACTAAAGAATCAGAGTTCGTGGTACCAACTAGCTTAACTCTATCTTAAACAATATACACTCCAACCATGCTTATCAAACGTGTACCTATAATTGGACAATTTATCTAAATTATGGTAGGACATCACGCAGGCAAAATCATAACATAGTGCCTAATAATTCTTATATATAAAAGTCCAATATATACGCTCATGATTTGAGATGTGCTAGTTGCAATGGTGATAGATAAATAAATTTCGACAATAAATATATGCAATGATAACAAGGTATGAATTTAATCTTCCTAAAAATAAAACGCCTCCGAGTTTAGGCATAAAAAGGTAAAGAAGTATACGGGTTGAAAAGATTGAATGGGCTAGTGGAAAAAATGAAGCGTTTATAGCCCTGATCTGCTGAATGTCGATCGAATAGATTTTAGAAACTTTTCCTGACCATCTAGCACAAACCTGATACCGATATGCCATTCCCCCCGAGATATGTAAATTTAGAAAATCCTATTTTAGGAATGATGTATAGTTGAATTGGTATCAAATTTTGTCTATTTATTAAACAGAAGGATAAATATTATCGGACAAACGAGTGAGGGAAGAAGGACAACGAAAGAATGAACCAAGGTGTACTCCTATAGGTGGAAATCTTCTATGAATTCCATGAGAGACTATATGTATTAATCTTTAACCTATCGAGTGCTTGTATCGGCAAATAATACCCCAGCCGCCGTATAGAATCAGGTTTACACATTTAGAGACATACAACATCATAGTATAAAAGCTTTCTGTATTGATGCGCCTATCTCACTGGGAGGTTTGAACATTAAGCTTATCCATACAATGATATAGTTGTCCCCGGAGGTGTGAGAAAATTAATTCTACTTGTGTTTATCAAGATAGGGAGAATATTTCAGGTAGAAGATTTGTTCTAAAATGCATAAAACTTAATTTTTGATATTTTCTATATGTTCTTTTTCATTCTTCTTATTCTATGGTTTGCTTAGAAAAATGAAAGAATATAAAATTTTTGATGTTTTTCCTTTTGATCGCTACAATACAATTTCCAAGCATCAATAAGACGAAAAATTAGGAAAGGAATTTATAACTTTTTAAATAATGTATTGAAATTGAAGAAAACTAAGAGTTTTCTACAAATTTAAGTCCCAAATGTAAAAAGAGCACTTGTCAATCGCATAATTGTATATCCTGTGGAAATAATGGGTCAATTGTAAGTTTCAAAAGTTCAAGATGGAAGCTTATAGAAGTTATGGCATGCATGAATTCTTAATGTATTGTCTGATTTTATTCATATGTCATATATGGCAATATTTGCCTATCATACTGCTCGTTATGGATGGACACATAGTAAGTATGTAAAATGAAGAAGTGAAATTTGGGTCTATTGGTATTAGTATTCCCAATCATATTTACACGCTAGTTCACTTCACACTATGATCCTGAAATATATTAGTTGTTAACGGATATTTGAAACTCCAGTTAAGAAAAACAGTTTTAAATAGTTGACGTGATGTAACATCAATAAGAAAAACAAAATATTTCAAAATGGTCATGCAATTACTCCACTGATTCTCTTTCTCTACTAAACCATCCAAAAATTAAGAAGGATATTGTGAAAGTCCAAACAATTAATATTGCAGAATATAATTCTATGGGAATAGGTATGCGCCAGCTTTGCCTATTAAGACATAGCATCCTTCCAACATTCTTCGAGCTAACCTTACGGGAGATGATAATATATAGCACATTGAAATTAAAAGGAGCAGCTCTAAGACTCCTAGATTTGTTTTTTGGTCCTTTAGGATTGATATACATGGGTAAGTAACATAGGTTAGGCCTCCTGTCGCTTTAATTTAAATATCTGTATGTGTATTCTGTTTCTAAAATAATAAATAATTTTTAAGCTAGAGTCCAGTCTGTGTGTGAAGTAGAGTTCATCTAGGTTTAGGAAGGTTTGCCCTATTTAAAAAATAAAATAACAAAAAATAAAATTAGGGTTGTCGTCTTTGTTAAGCTAATAATAGGGAGGGTATTGAAATCCCATCTGAAAATAATTAAGATGAAATCTCATAAAAGTGGCTCACTCGAATAAAACATAAAAATTATTTTATGATTATTAAAAGGTAAAACTGTTGGCTGCGGGCGGTGTGGCGGAGAATATCCCCTTGGATTATTCTAACAGCGCAAGGGAACTGCTGTGCAGGTGGCGTGTAATAAAAAGATACAAAATTCTCCGTGTGCCTCATCTCATTTTCAACAGAAAAAAATTTTATATAGTAATATTCTAATCTAAAAAAATGTATTACCCACTGGTGTCCAGGCTATAAATATACTTGGCGGGAAATCCTGCAAACTTTGTATCGCCTACGCGCGCAGAGACCATAAATTATTTCTTCGTTCTAACAATTCATCCTTTCCCAGGTAGAATATCGGGCTATGATGTACTCATAAAATATCATTTTAAACCGTTTTGTAAAAGGTTTATTATTCTAAAATATTTGATGTATCTCAGTCATCGCTATCTACTTTTAATGTGCCTCTATAAATATATTTGATTATTTAAGAAGACCAGCAATTAAATGCCATTCCATAATTTCACTCTATAATACCTCAATATATTGCAACCGCTTATTGAATAAACAGATCTGTTTTAAATAGACAATGTTTTTAGTTTGAGTATAATAATTATTGAAAAGTGAGGATATATTATAAGGATTTTAGAGTTGGTATTTGTTCAAATATTGAAAGAGCACAAAGTGATTACAATCTATTTAATATGACTAAATTGTTTGTACTGAACATTTTTTTAGTGACCGTTTAGAAAAGGTCTAACATTATTGTAAAGGCTCTAATATTTAATAAGATTTTTAGATATTATATTTTTATATTTATTATTTTATTTTTAAATATTTTATTATATATTATATATTCTATGTTTATTTATTATTTACCATCAATTTCTAATAAATAAAGAAGGGATTTTCATTAGTTATAAGTAGTTTTGTACCGGGTTAATAGCCCCTTTTATAAAATTTTCGGGCTAAGCCTAAATCCGGGAACCACCGGGTAATCGGTTATTCTCAGGGCGTGGGTTAATTAGGTTTTATCGCTAAATACGCCCGTTCGGTAGCTATAAGCTACTGTCGTATATTATCGTATTATATCGGGTTCTATGGGCATAAAAAATTACGACTACCCCCTAAATAATCAAGGTTTATTTGAATAATACTCTATCTGTATAAGGCTTACTATTCTATTTATATTATAATACATACCTTTTTATATAGTATTCATTATAGTCAAACCTTTTAAAAAATAATCATCTTTTAATTCTACTAAAATAATGTTTCATTTTGACTTTTAGTATGATATGAATCGTTCATTAATGTAAGATCCTACTTGTAATTAGTGATGTATTGCCGTGTGGTCTATCTGTTTTGTCGTTGAATTAGTATTAATCTAACGGCATAGTTAGGTTAAATTCTGATTGATATTTCTGCTATAGCGTTTTTGGTAAGCTGGGTGGGTTTATGGTAATTTACAATGTCATTTATATAGCGGGCATGTTTCTAAGAAATTACACCAACAGTATATCTGGACAAACAATGCAACCAATAGTTGATAATAAAATACACATACAGTCGAAAACACACTAATTAAAAGGTGTATTATCCCTATAAAGTGTTATAATGGTAATTATAGTTAAAAGGCCATTTATAAATAGCGGTCGTGATCCAGATATACC
The DNA here is from genome assembly GCA_009835305.1 of Ipomoea purpurea. Lineage (NCBI taxonomy): Eukaryota > Viridiplantae > Streptophyta > Magnoliopsida > Solanales > Convolvulaceae > Ipomoea > Ipomoea purpurea. The sequence continues at coordinate 5,444 of VALG01011290.1, forward strand.
CAACAGCTGTTTAAGACGGAACTCATGGTATTAGTGTATATTGGTGGACTATCCACGTACACAACATGTGAGTAAGTCCCTATAGATTGGGCCGTGCTTTATGAGCGATGATGTTTAAACACATTCAAATTGTAGTTCATGGGTTTATGCCTGAGAAAGAGTGGTGCCGCATGAAAGAAATACTGTGGTATAAAAATGTGCTCGTTTGATGTTAGTATGTAATTTCAGTGTTGAGTTGGATTGTACTCTATCTATAAAATCAATTATAATGGCTCCTACCTAATTGACTAGTTATGACCTACGATGCCTTAAAAATACCCTGCCGGAGCTTTGTGATTTAAAAGTGCGTGAAATACAAAACTTAAGAATATGCGCCTACATGTGAAGTACACGCCCGGCTATCACATGAACAAACTCCACCCTGATCATATAACAGCAAAAAGATTTCTATGTTACTATATCCCCTTCAAATTTGGACATTGGAATTCTGGATTATAAGCCTAACCCTTCATGCAGTTTTGATATGTTTTATTAATATATACTATGATAACTGCACTAACAAGCAAAAATTTGACCCCAAGCTTAAATGTTGGTTCTTTTCATATATTATTTCACTCATATATTCTTAACACTCATAAGCCGCTCCGATCAATCATCATCTTAGGTAAGGGGGACTAAATGGCTACTCAATATATAGGGGATATAGTATGGGAAGAAAGCTGACTCGTACATTACAATATTTTATTTCATGGCTGATTAAGGATTACTGGGAATTAGTGGATATACGAAAATAAAGAACATAATAAACATGTAGTACGAAAATTTTTGCTGCATTTTACAACAAATTTCACACGCCATTAAGGTAAATCTCAGGCACATTAGCACACACTCAGGCACATTAAACACAACACCCAAAACATTTGAGTTAGCAATCTCAGAATTATCAACCGGCGACCTTTCCTATAAACACAAACTCACTCCATATCTATCTAGCCATTCCTACTCACCCTGTTATTTGATTATATATATATATATCATATATATATACTATACTATATACATATTATATATTATATATACTATACTTATATATATATATATATACCTGCCACTACCCTAAATATATATATATATATATAACTCAAAGTGATCCAATGTGGCTATGTTGCTCCTCGGCTGTGGTCTATAGTCCAACTTATAGACATTAGATTAGATAGATCCAATGAATCATACTAATCAAGATTTTTCCAGTATTTTCGCGCACATTCTCCTACCCAGTGAACTACAAGGGTAAACTCGTCATAAAGCACCGGAATAGGGAAATCACATTGTTGTGTGTTTTATTACACTATTGGTGCATGTTGTCAACACTGTTGGTGTATTCTGGATCACGACCGCTATAAATGGCCACTATAATTACCATAACACGGGAATACACCATTAGTGTGTTTCACTGTGTGTATTTTATTACACTATTGGTGCATGTTGTCAATACTGTTGGTGTATTCTGAAACCCGCCCGCTATAAATGACCATTGTAATTACCATAACACCCCCACTTACCAAAACGCGCGAAAATCATCAGAATTACCACTGCCGTTAGATTAAACTGATTCAACGACACAGATACGACCACACCGCCACACCTAATGAAATGACTCACATATGAAATTTTCTATATATATATATATATATATATATATATATATATATATATATATATATATATATATATACTTATAATATATATATATATATATATACTAGTATATCTACAACCTTTAAATAAGAGCAATAATGTTAGACCTCTAACGGTCCATAAAAAAATGTCAGTACAACAATAGCTATAAAGATTATACTTTGTGCTCTTTCAACTGAACATACCAACTTAAAATCCTAATTATCCTCCTTTTCAAAATTTTACCAAACTAAAACTGTCTAATTAAACAGATCTGTTAACTTCAATTAGCGGTGGCAATATTGAGGTTTAGGTGAAATTGGATGGCATTTAATTGCTGGTCTTCTTAAAACAAATTAGGGCAGCAAAAGTAGAAGCGAGCTGAGAACCACAATTTGATATCCGACAAACGGAAGAATTTTGGTCTCTGCCGACTACGGAAAGGAGAAGTACAAGAGAATTTTGGTCTCTGCCGACTACGGAAAGGAGAAGTACAAGCTGAACCAGGTTTTATTTTAAATTTGTGAAGATATGGCCGAGATTTTGATTTTAATCCACTAAAGCAGTTCTGCTGGTAGATATCCAAGAATACAAAGCGCAAATCAGTTAATAACAAATATAGATACGATAGTATGTAGCATTTTTTTTATATATTAAAAAGCATTATATTTTTAGAATTTTATAGAATACTACTGCAAACATGACTACTACTGCAAAGTTATATTTTTAAAGAATACCACAGATTTTTAAGCATTATTGTTACATGTATCTTAAGAAAAACAATACCTTTAGAGTCCTTTAATTTCAATGTGTATTATTTTCTATGTACAGGTTAGTGAAGAAGTGGAACTTGCATTGGCAAAGCTGGCCCTACCCAAATTAATGCAAGGTTTGGCTTCACATATCATTGCTTATGGTTTTGTGGGAGAGAGTAGTAGTTTTCTCCAATATTGTTTTTCTTGTTCTCATTCAACTATTTAAAGCTTCTCTGGAGTTTCAAATATCCACAACTTATTAGGATCATGGTGAAAGTGAGCTATGTTGGGATTCCATAGACCTTTTCCTTCTTTCTTTGTTCTCTGTGTCCCCAATATAGAAGGCAATTGCAATTGCTGATCAAGCAAAGTAAGAATTCATGCATGCATAACTTTTTAAGCTTCTTTGAATTTTGAAATAAACACAATTTCCCTGGATTATGGTGACAGTGCTTTAAGTTGGAATTGTAGAAACCTTTTCTCAATCTCTTTGGTTTATTCCTTTCCTTTTTGTCTTCTTATGACTTTTGACAAGGGAAACACAAAAAGGCAACAGAAAAAAGAAAAAAGAACAAAGAAAAAAAAATGCATAGGAAAAACATCCCTGATTCCCCACTCTCAACCAGTAGAATTGTCCTCCTCCGGCCTTCTTGTATGGATAAATTTTCCTCCCATTAGGTTGTATATGTGTAAACCTTGTTTTTTTCATTGGCCTTTTATTGGTACAAGCAGATATTAAAAATATATTTATTTTGGATGAGATTCCAAGGTAATTGCTTCACCTTTTTCCTTCATGTTTTGAGAAACTTCCCGATTTGCTTATACAATTGAAAGTAACTATTTCTAAAATACTTCATGCTATCTTAGGTTTCTGATGTCAGGAAAAGTTTAAACATCGTGAATTCAGCAGATCAGGCAAACTTCCTTTTTCCCAAACCTTTCTCTACTACTTTTCTTATATGTAAATTGAGATATATATCATTGCAGATATGTGTTTCTTGATTATGTTTTCATCAGGTTAGGGGTTTACTAGATCACACGGTTCTGCGTGTGTTTATTTTGAAAATTTCAATAGCAGGAGGAAGAAGAGATGCTTGTGCCACACTCTGATTTGTTTTTAGGAAAATATTGGTTTGAGAGATTATTGAGATTATCTCTTTAAAAGAGAAGTGATTTTAGCTGGAATTCCACAGTTTATAAATTTATGTATGTGACAATTAACTGATTAAGTATGGTCTTAATAGTAATACCTTGTTAGATCTTAAACAAAATTTCATTATATTTGAAGTTTTTATATACTTTTAAATTTTTATATGTTTCACTATATCTCATAATTATTAATGTGTTAGTCATGAACAAAGATATTGTTATATTATATTTTGGTTTACTGATAGAAACATTTGGAAGAATTATTTTAAGTTTTAGCCCCTTCAATTTGGAAATCATTTGGTACTGTTACTGACTTGCTGCACTCATAATAGTATTCTCCTTAGTTGCTATCTTTTTGTTCTGACAACAACACAATTTCAATATGTACAAGGTTATAAAAGCCCCAGTAGTTGAGTTCGGTTGAGTTGAAGAATATAATCATTTTTGTTTGCCAGCATCATTATGGGCAGGCATTCTTGTTGCTACAAGCAGAAGCTCAGGAAAGGCCTCTGGTCTCCCGAAGAGGATGAGAAACTTATAAAACATATCACCAAGTATGGGCATGGGTGTTGGAGCTTAGTCCCCAAACTTGCAGGTTTTTTTTTTTTTTTTAATTAACATCTATCACTTGATATACAAAAGAAAGCATGAAATTTGGGTAATGAAAAAGATTTAATTTTGATGTGGTTTTCAGGTCTGTAGAGTTGTGGGGAGATCTGCAGGCTTAGGTAGATTAATTACTTGAGGCCTGGTTTCAAAAGAAGGACATTTTCCCAGGAGGAAGAGAGTTTGATTGTTGAATTGCATGTAGTTTTAGGCAATAAGTAAGCACACTACTTTAATTTAATTTATTAGTAGTATGTAGTCATTTAATTTGGTGTTTGTTTCCAGTACAGTCCCAATTTTTTATTTTTTATTTTTATGTTGGGCAGATGGTCTCAGATTGCAACAAGATTGCCAGGAAGAACAGACAACTAGATCAAGAATATGTGAAATTCTTCAATCAAGAAGAAGCTGAGGCAAAAAGGGGATTGACTCCAACAGTCACAAGACATTATCGTAGGTGAAAAACGATCAAGAAAATGCGTCGACGGCGACCAAGAAGAACGGAATTGCTTCCATGAACCCTGCGAACTTTCTCTAATGAAATGTGCTTTACTGCAGAGTACTATCAGCTTGAAATCTATAAGATTAGGGGGTTATGTATGAAGTTGCCAGAAATCGAAGTGCATGATCTGCCATTCTATTTACCTCTTCAAATGTTATGTATTAAAATACTAGAGTTTAGCTTCTTTTTTTTTTCTCACATTATTATATGATATGACTACTTTAACCAATTAAGAAACACAAATTTTGTTTTCAAAAAAAGGAACACTAATTTAAAAATACACATTGGGCATTAGTTTTATCGCGCAAAGCGCGTTGATAACTAGTATATATATATATATATATATATATATATATATATAATATATATATATAGGCTTTGGATCTGGTGCACCCCTCTAATAGATGAGCCCATGAGGCCTAATAATACCCATTGATTAGATTCCCATCTATGGTTGAGATTAAAAGAAATATTTTCAGTTATTATCTGATGGAGATTAATAGATTTATTAATAAAAAGATTATATAACAAATTTAACGTGAAACAAGCTGGTGATAGTAGGAGCAGCAGTTAGGACTTTCAGCAAATGGACATTGGCAATCACGGTAAGTGCATATACACAGCATAGTCTGTGCGTTTTCTGGTTTTTCCGGTAATGGTTGAGATGTGAAAAGGGTCTGGGGGTGGTCGTTAGCATGTGTTCACACCCCGTGTGCGTACGGGTACACCTGCCTGTGCGTACATATATACTTCCACCGAGCTGTTTATGTGTTGTTTTTACTTTGGCCTTTGATAAGGATAAAAATAAACACGTATATAGAAGGTATAAATATGAGACGTATACAACAGGTCTGAGGAGGTTAGGTCGTGAAAGATGACAGGGAACCTCTCTAGCCTAGCTTATACAAATATCCAAAAAGTCCCTCCCTCACTTAGCAATTAATGCAGTATTATAAGGGTCATGGGGAAACCGCGTCCGGTCTTCCGGCAATGTCGGACGCGTGGCGCACATGCCCGGGCAGAGAGTCGCAGCCATGCAGCCGTACACGTGTCGCGGGATCTCTGTCACCCATAAGCGCTTCCTTCCCTACGGTCATACGCCCCCGGTCTCCGGTCTCCCGCTCTAGGATCCTTGGCCCGTACCTTCGTCAAGAGCACGACCGGTCGACAGGGCGGGCCTTCTGGTCGGCTGCCTCGACCGGGCTCCCGGGTCGGGTCGTCAGGTCGGTAGGGCGCCCCGTATACCCCGGTGTATATTCCCCATCATATAGCCCCCCAGCCCGGGAGCCCGACGGCAACTCGTCGGAGGGTTCGGGCTCGAGTTCCTTCAAGGCGTACCGGGGTGGTCGAGTAGCCCAGGGCCGGCTGCAAGCGAGGCGCGCGCGTAGGCCGTAGACCTCCACGTGTCGGCTATGTATTTGGTCTGGGGATGCGGGCCTAAGCGTGCTGCGGAAGCTTCCTCCTTCCCGCCTTTTTCTTGCATCTCTATAAATAGGAGCTCGAGGCCCCATTGAAAACTTTTCGCTCCTTCAGCTGACTTCAGAGCTTCCCGGCTGTGCCTGCTTTTTTACTTGGAATTACGAACGGTCGCCTTCAACCACGGTTCTCCGAACGGTAAGCCTCATCTTCCCTTCATTTTATTTGTAGCTCCAATAGCCTTTAGACTTAGGTTAAGACCCGAACCGGGAGCCCATACTGAGACAAAACCCTCCCCTCATTTTCTCTTTAAGGGAGAAGATGTCTGCTCGGATAATCAGAACGTGTCCGGTCGGACTACGCAGCCGAAGACGAATCCCTCACGGAAACGGGGTCTTCCAGGGCGACAACCAGCACGGCGAGTTCAATCGACCGGTACACCGCACCCGGCTCTCCGCAAGCCCCGCCGGTCAAGCGCAACCTCGCACGAGTCCGACAGGGCGAAGCGGTTTCCTGGCGGGGGCCCGGCCCTGCGAGCGGTGAGGAGGGGGGTCTAGCGACAGTAGCAGGTGTTGAGCACCCCGTTAATCGGGTGCATCCGCACCGGGGAAGTCGACCCGGGTTGATCTTTAAGCCACGCCTCGGGCTCCAGGGAAGTCCCCTCGGACCGTTGGTCGGAGCCCTTGGCGTCGCCGACCTGTCCCCCTAACGTCGCGCGACCCGCCTGGCTACAGCCTTCAGAGATCCAACTCCCAGCCGGCGACTTCTGCACCAGCCCGCATCCACCTCCGGACGAAAACTGGTCTTCCTCAACAGCGAGTCCGCCCGGGAGCAGATGAGCATTCTAAGCCGGGCCCGAAGCCAAAGAGATCAGGTCGCTCATCGGCAGATCGACAATCGTTGACACTGGACCGCTCGCTCGGGAGCATTGTCGAACGGACGACCGGGGAATGGCTTGGGCTCCATTTCGATTCCCTGAAGGCTCCGCTAACCTTCTCATTCAGCCCGTTCCTGGCTGACGTTTCTCAGCACTACGGGGTCCTCCCCGGGCAGATTACTCCCCAACGCCCATCGCATCATCGCGTGCTTCCCCCAGGTCTGCGCCCCGGCACGGGGTTGACTGCACGATGGAGATGTTCGATTTTCTCTAACTCGGTGCGGCCCTTGGCGCCCCGGTACGGTTCCGGGTTCCTCCAAGGCCCAATCGCACGGGCACTGGTGTAAACTAACTTCGCCTCCCGGACAACAACCGCGGGTGGAAGGAGAGACTATTCTCCGTGAAGTACGTCTGGGAGCTACCGGTCCCTCGGGAATGGCCTAGCCATTACCTTGAGCAAGTTACTCCGGCGAGACCCGCGAGCGTTGCTGACGCGCGCGGTGAAGATGCTGCGTCCGGATTTTTTTTTTGTTTGTTTACGACTATGCACTTACGGACTCCCGAGGCGTTTGAAGAAGCGGCCCGGCTCGGAGCCCCCCCGGTAGCGACCGTTGAGAAGAGAAGTTTTACGAGCCCCCAACGATTCAGATCACACATCGCCGGCACTCCGGCCCTTCGGCCATGCCCGGAGGTTTTGCATTAATTTCAACAGTGATTCTTTCGTCCGGTCCGCTCGACCGTTATCCTAACTTTTCTTCCCTTTTCAGGTATGGGTTTTCGGATAAAGCATTCATCGCCGCGCCAACGCCCCGTCCGGTCCCCGACCGAAGATCGCACTGGCGGGAAGAAGAGTGTAGCTGCGGGCTTCTTCTTCGGCGGACCCGACGTTCCTACTGGTCTCCCCCTCGGCATCACTTCGACCCACCAGGCTGAATCCGACCCGGACGTGCTGGTCGTCAGATCTCAAACCCGGAAGGGAAAGGCGGGAAGCGGACGATGCGGAGGATGTTTTCGCCTCTTGAAGCCGCAAGCAGACGGGCCAGCCCGACCGCGTACCCCCTCATCCACCGTCCTCCTGAGCCGGGAATTCCCGGGCTAAGCCTTCAACCCGGCTTGGTTGACCTCTCCCGGCGGGTGGACGACGGGAGAGGAAAGAAGCTGAATAGATCGGGGAGCGGCAGGGGGCCGTCCGATGGTCCGTACAGGTAATTACGGGTCTTTCAATCGATCCCCGAATTTTCAAGCGGGAAATGGTCCGCAACCTTGTGTTCCTTTGTTGCAGATGACGCGCAACCCTAAGTGACCTGTCTGTCGGGGCCAAGGCGACGGAAGATGCTGAGGCCTTCAGAAGGCGCCGACCGCCATGGAGAAGGGAGCCGGGCGCGGAGAGAAGCTCCGGGCAGGCCAATGAACGCGGCTGGCCAAGGGCGGAGAACCGGGGCTG
>VALG01011294.1:0-10559 GCA_009835305.1 Ipomoea purpurea
GGTGTATATTAATCCAAACTACAAACAAAAGATTCAATGCTAACTGGACAGTTTAGCATCCAAGTATAATAACACACCCTTAAAGAGGGTTATGATAAATCCCAAATACAAACAGAAGTTTTGCAAGTCAATCAAAAGATTCAAAATGCTAACACTGGAAATATGTTTCAATCGCAATCCAGTTACAGTTTACATCAAAGTATATCTGATTTATTACTATTCAACCAAAAGATAAACATTCATCTAGTAACAATCAAGTAAAAGTGATGATAACTAAAGCCAAAATAATGATGATAACTATTCAATTAGGTTAGACAAAAAACCTCATTGGTCTATTGCTTTTCTTCTGATGCAGGTAATAACACAAAGATACTGCAGCAATAGTAGCACAGCAGTAATCCTGCTATAACTGGTCCACTCCATTTTTAACACCAAGATCAACATCTTTAAACCCCATTGACACTTCCATGACAGCCCTTTCATGGATCACCCTTTCCTTCTCCTCCAGCTTTTCTCCAATTCTATTTCATCTTCTCTAGCTCATCAACCTCTTCTTCAACTCCACCATCTCCCTTATCGAAATCTCTTCGCCAAAAAGGGAGGCATTCTCTATAAATCTGATTTTTCTTTGTTAAAACTCTGTTCTCGCTGCTCCTTTGCTTCCATTTCAGCCCTGTGATTCATTTCTCTAATGCTTCTCCAGTTTGTCAATTTGCAAAATTATTTGATTCCTTTCTCCCTCAAACATTCAAGTTTCAATCTCTTTCTCTTTTTTCCTCACTGGTTTAGACCCTCCAATGCTGCTTCCAACTGTGACACCTTCAGAATTAGCTGTCTGCCAAGTATTCGTGGCGTTGTGAATCAGATCATGCTGCAACCGAACGACCTCTCCCTCGAGTTCAGAAGCTCGAGCAGCCACCGATCCCAGAGCCCTATTCTCCGACCCGACTTCTCCACCTTCTTCCGCAACTCGGATCTCTCGTTCTCCAGCTTCTCAATTGTCTTCTTCAGCTTTCTCCTCCTATCTCCTTCTACGACCTCGTTTTCACGAACCAACTCCCGGTTCTCCTCCTCCGACGCAGCAAGCTTCTGGCTCAGCACAGAGGTCTTCGATTCCGATGGGGAGCCATCATTTGCTGCGCCGATTTAGCATCGTCGAATAAATCTCCGTTGGTTGCCGACTCATCCGCCATATCAACACTACAAAATCAATAAAATACACACTGACACGATTAATCCAAAGAAAAAAAAAATTACTAACATATTTTGCATAAAGCGAATTTTCGTGAAATCTTGAAAGGGAAGAAGGACAGAGTAAGAATCACCTTCGGTATGGGATATCGGTGACCGAATAGAATGCGAGATGGGATTAGGGTTTTCCTTTCTCTTGGCGAAAATAAGAACAAACGAATCTTTCTAAAGTGGCGAATTCAGTGAATATAGGAATGAACGGTAATGGATGCTTCTGGGAGGATAGTGTGTAGCACGTGGCAAACCTGCAAAGGTGGTGTGGGACCCTTTTTTTTTTTTTTTTTTTTTTGGGAGGGGGATTGGACATCCACCTAGTTGTCCTGTTGTGCATGGTGCATACGGTTGTAAAAATGACGTCGTTTTTAACGTCCGACTAAAAAAAAAAAAAAATTCAGTTTCAATTACCATTAATAGCGTTATGTTGTGCGTAATTTGAACTATACATTCAGAATTGCATAACTAGTAACTACACATTCATAACTTCATAACTATACATTCAGAATTGCATAACTACACATCCATAACTCCGCCATGTAGCCAAGCCATCTCAAATCGGAACCCTTCTCCTCATCCTCCCCCCTTCCCCCGGGATCATGAATTCCCAAGAAAATGGTCGAATGGTCGGACTCTATTGTCAAGAGATTAGCCCATCGTCTCTGGGGCATAATTCCACACCACTCACTCGTGGCCAAAACTTTGTCTAGCATCTCCTCAATCCAGTACCATTTCCTTTCTCCCATGTAAATTGATAGCCTTCCATAGGAAGTTGAGATAAACCACATTGTGCGATAGTATCACCAAAGCCCCTGAGCAGGCTATCTGGGTGCGGGTTTCCGCCTCTTTTCTCACGCTGGTATAACAGATCATTAAAGTCACCAATCATCACCTGTGTCTTTGTGGAAAGCCATAGTAACACGTCATTCTCCATTTTCTCGAAACCCGGCATACTAACCTCCACATCAATATGATTTTTCGAATAACTAATCAGACTCGCAGTATTGTTCTCCTCCATAGTAAAGCTAAAGCCCCCGGCCAGACCAACATTATCCACATAAAATAACCCTCAAAACCAATCTTGACACGTAAATTCTCTCTGCATGCACCCTTGCCACCTTGGTTTCCATAAGATACACAAAATCAGGCTTCTTCTTGGACACCATGTCCGTGATTTCGCGAACTGTCCGTGGATTGCCCAAGTCACGGCAGTTCCAACTCAGCGTACTCATTGGATTGGGGTGGGTTTGGGAACTAGAACCCGCCACGAGCAAGTTTTTTGGAACACTTTCGACTGCCATCTCCTCCTCAAACGGCGTGGCCTCCCGGCCTGCGGCGTTTAGCCGACACTACTACTCCATCCTCCGACTCATGCCTCGCCGAGGCCATATGGACATCTCATGGTGACCATTCGACGAGGCCGACCCTTCCGAAACAGCCAGATCCGGCCTCCTTCCCCTCGTGGTACTCTCCGGCGGTAGCAGCCAGGGTTCACCAATCAGCCTTGGTCCCCGTCTTTGACCTGCCCGCATCCATTCACCAAACGGGAAAAGCTCCGGGGGATTTGAGACCCGAGCCTTCACACAAAACTTGTCCAAGTGCCCTACCATTCCACAACAAAAAACAAAAGTTGTGCAACCCGCTCATACTTCAGGTTCACCCACCCCCATGATCCGTCCCTCCGAATCAAACGACGCTTCAAAGGTTTATCAATCGCAACCGCAACCCTGACTCCTGTAGAAGGTTTTCCGCGGACCCCCCACCGCCTGTCATCAGTTCGAATAAACCTCCCCACATAATTGCCAACTTGCTCAAGGATTACATTAGACGTGTAACCCATAGGCAAATCATATGCTTGAATCCACATGTCCACCGTATCCAGCTTCACCTCCCTGGGCAGAAAACCATCACATACCTGACGACAAACCAGGGTATGATTCTCGAACGACCAAGGACCGTCCTCCAGTACCCTCCTCATGTCCGTCACATGATAGAAAGCGAACAAGAAGATGTTGGAATGTAATTCCGTGACTCGCATACCCATAATCGGTTGTCATACCGACGCTAGGACTTGCTTCATGTACTCCACTTGACCAGCTTTGACGTTAAGAATCGACCAACCACCGAGTAGACCGGCGCATCATTGACGGCAGTCGGTTCGTAGGGATCACCCGCCGCCACGCCAGCTTCTTCGTCATCGAGCAGGATGTCCGCCCATCGGTCCGAGATTGTCTCCATATCACGTTGTTGTTGTGCCGAGGACGCCATGCCAACAATTCGGCGTCGAAATCGTGCCGTCGTCGAAGGGGAACGCCGGAAAAAGATCACCGAAACCCTAGCAGGGAGAGACGAAAGAGAACCCTAGTAAGGAGAGAATTTTTTTCTTGATTTGTTATTTTTTCCCTAAACTAGTATATATATTTATATATATATATATATATATATAATATATAAATGAAGACTCAAAACCCTGCCTATCCAAAGAAGTCTTCTTCTCTCCCTATTTTCCACTCACATACACGACACACACACACAAACCTTGCACCATACTTCATCATTTCCATTGTTGAGCATCATCTTCTATCATATCTTGGAGAAACTCTAGATGGTCAAATTGGTATGGATGAGGTAGAGTGAACTTCTAGGAGAGTTTTGCTTTGGATTTTCTAGCCGCTAAGGCTGGGGGGTTGTACTATTCATGACTCATGAAACTTACAATGGAACAAGTTGACTCGGTGAACTAAGTTTATTTTAACGATACTAATTGATAGATTAAAAGTAAAATATTTTTAAAAAAGAAAAATAAATAAATATATTCTTATATAAATATAACTTATAACTGTTAAAACCTTATGGAAAGTTACAATACCAAAAAAAAAAAAAAAATCTAATAATTTTTCTTATTATTTTAGCTTCTAAATTTTCATCAATTGTGGCATCATTTTAGAAAACTGGCTTGTATGAGCAATTAAATATTAGGCAAATAATTTTGTAGGATTGTTTGCAAGATTATACAATGTATAAATGAAGTGAAAGACCCAAACAAGAAGGAACTACAAAAATCCTGACTTTAAATTTTACTAACATATAATTTCCAGGTTTATAGAAGCAAATAGTGTCTGAGTAACTAAAGAAAACCAGCTTTTCTAAAGTGTAATAATCCCATTCTCTATACATTTCGATCTCCCTAGTACATCCTTGACATGCCAAACTGAACAGTCCCCATTTTTCTATGAGCAGCAGAAGCATTTGCTGCTGTTGCGGCAGCCATGCCAATACCACCGTATTGAGCTTTTGTCTGCAGAAAGTTAGTGTCGATGCTGATTCCGTCACTAACATGATCCCCGGGGGGCTTTTTCACTCCAGCCCCCCGTGTCATATAGAATGGGTTGCTGTCAATAGTGATGGCGATATCTGGTGCTAATTTGGCAGCCATGCCGCAGTGAACTATAGGTTTGACGTGTTGTGAAGATGGCACCACCTCCTTCTGTGCTTCCGTTACAGGTCTTTCCTGCTTGGCTGACGCCCCAAATCTCTGGTAACAATATGTCGAAGGCATAATCTGCGAAGGCGTCTAATTGTACTCCTGATTACATTTCGCTGCTGCTCAAATGCCTCTTTACTTCCGGTCTCGTAAGGTACAGTTGGACCAACAACCTTTCCTGGTTTGGCTGTTAAGGTTTCAAGTATGGAATTAGACAGATATGATTAGAAACAAGGATGGCAAGAATGAAATGTATGTATGTATGTATGTATACCCACCCCCCTGGGAAATCCTCTGTTGGGGTTGCACCATCACCGCTCTTGGACCTCTATCAGGTTCTCTGAAGGTGTTTCTATTGTAGGACTCTTCCCCATTTTGCTGATCTTTCATATTAACAGCAGCTGTTTGTCTCTTTACAGGGATTGTAGTGGAATGTATAACTGAAGACCTGGAAGAGATGCAAACAAATATTCAAGTTACAATATAGAAGAAGAATTCATAAGAGATGCTAAAATCACAGTTAAGATAAGATATATTTTTATACTCATTCTAAAAAGCATGCACTAACAATCACACACCTAGGAAGAGATACATGTTTTCTTTCTGCTGGAAGAGGCCCAATTTTACCACCATTTTCTTCCAGGTGAGCAAACTGTTTCCTGAATTGTTCAACAGCACTGCATACACAAGACATGGACCAACGTAACATCACTGACATAAAACACATTCAAAGATGGATGGATGAAGGAAGGTAGCCAGTGCCTACCTTGGATACATAAAGTTCACTCTTTCTCCATTTATGTAATCTTTCCTAAGTTGAGGATGATATTCTAGTATTTCCCTGAATATTAATTCCCGTACATCCTCCTTTGTCACCTTTCGCCTCTCAAATTCAAACTCCAATTTAGAAATAGCCTGGCAAGACGGTTCCCTCTCAACTTTAGCAAGTCCCTTGAAGTAAGGATCAGCTAGTGCCTGATATAACAAAAAGGAGGAAGGTCCAAGAATCAGCATTTTCAGTATACCATAAGTTAGAAATCAAGAAACGACAAATTGGGTTCCCAGAACCAATTCAGTACAAAGTATCACTACAGGGGCACAAGTGTAAGACTTGAATATCTCAGAATTGAATTCATAACAAACCTCCTCAGCCAGTTGGCCTATCCTTCGGATCAAAAGCCAGAAGCCGTTCCAGGAGACGGAGGGCCAAAGGATCAGCATTAGGAAATTTCTGAGCAAAATGCATAGGCTGCTTCTTTCGCATACTAGTGAGGTATCTTCTCGCTTTATCATTCCTCACCTGGACCAACACTCGTGCCAATTAATAACAAAACAGTGGTTGCAGATATAAATCGTAGAAGGTCAGGCAGAGCTACAAACTCGGGAAATGGTATCCATTGAAGGTGTCCCAAGAAGATCAGTCATCAAATCCAGCTGATGAACAACATTTTTTCCAGGGAATAGGGGCTTTCCAGTTAGAACCTCAGCAAAGATACAGCCGATGCTCCATATATCAATAGCAGGAGTATACTGCATACATTCACCAGCAACATAACAATTATGTATGACGTTTCACAAGATTTATGTAAATACATAGGTCTAAGAAAAATTTTAAAAAATAAAATAAAGAGTGTACAATAACTAATCCACCACGGTTACACATATCCCATCCCTCCCTTGTGACCTTACCAACAAGTCAATGACCCAAGGAAAACCACAATGATTCTTTTCTATCTTATATTTTTTCTATACCTGCATTTACAGGCTCCCTTGCATAGGAAAAGAAACACTGCAGTAACACACATAATACTCCGTATGAAAATAAGGTTCAAAATTTGGTATATATTATTAAAAGTATACCTTAGAGAAAAATGAACCACATAACTCTGGGGCTCTATACCATCTAGTAGCAACATAGTCCTGAAATTTCAATATCATTTAAATAAATGTAAAATACATGAAACAAATAAGAACAAGAAAGGTAAAAATGTGAATGCATATCATTTACTATTGCATACCGTCCAAAATATTGTTGTAGGTGTATCATTAAAAGCAACTCTGGCCAAACCGAAATCACATATTTTGAGTTTACAGTTTGCATTTGCCAAAATATTTTTTGGTTTAAGGTCTCGATGGTAAACATTGGCTGCAAAAATATTAACCATCAGTATTCCTCAGGGCATGAAGCATAATAAACCACCCTTTACAAAGGGTACATTGTGTTACTAAGGCAAATGAGGTGTACCTGATTACCAGTGTGTATATATTTTAGGGCCCGGAGCAACTGGTAAAGAAAAAAACTGGTAGTGTTCCCGTTGTCAAATCGTCATTAGCCTTGATGACTTGGTGGAGATCTGATTCCATTAGCTCAAAAACAACATAAATATCTTTGAACTCCCGACTTGAAGGTGGAAGCATAATATGCTTAATTTCGACAATGTCAGGATGCCGCAGAAGCCTCAAAAGCTTTATCTCACGCAGAATACGAGCAGCATCAGATATGTCGTTCAAAAATATCATGTATTTTCTTAATAGCAACCTTCACGCCGGTAGGAGGTGTCAATTGCAGAGCAAACAACACCATAACTTCCTTTTCTATGACCTCCTGAATCTTGTATCGATTTGCATCACCATATTCAGAGAAGAACTCCATCTCTGTTGAACTCTGGTGCATAAACATAATTAAAATTAGTCAGTATTACAATATAGCAAATATTGCTCACCTAGAAAATGAAAGGTGCAAATTTCCTTGTAAGCTCGAATTTACTTACTAAGTTCTTGGATAACAGAAATTCATAAAACCCAGGCAATCAATCAATCAACATATAATCATCTTTAATTTTTGAGCAACTCAAAGCAGCTGAAGGATATTTGACCTAAGATTTGCCAAAAGAAGGGCAGTTTTTCCCTTTTCTTGCTTGATTAAAGTTGGAAAGTAAAGAATCATATGGAACAGAACAGGGAAAGATTGAAAGAATCCTTTGAGACTTGAGAGCATAAGAAACAACCAAAAAGATAAGAAATTGAAAAGGAAAAAAGAAAAATTAAAATCAGAAACGTAAACAGTAGGCGACCGACTTATGTAACAGAACCAATACGAGAGAGAGAGAAAGGAAAACATAAATTAATTCATTAGCACTAATATTTCTGAATATTGGGAAAATGAACAGGCATTAAGCTTTTTCAGTTTTCATTGAAATCCACGTAAATACCATTTCCGAAAAAAAAATCAAGAAAACTGCAATATCAGCAATTCAGCAGGTTTCTCACTTTAATCATTCAATTTAATTCTAAATTGAAATCAAAATCTCAAATGCTATATACGAAAGGCAAAAGCAAAAAAACAAAAGCTTACAGTTTTACGATTGATCAGGCTGCATGATTTCTCACAATCACTCCCAAAACCCTAACAAAAGCAGCGATTGAAAACCGAATTGCACGAACCAAAGCCCACCAATTTCAAAGAAAAAAACTACAAAAAGATCAGAATTACATTCAAGAATTATCCACATTTGCCCCAGCGACGCGGCTCCGGATTGTGAACGAGCAATCCCACCTAATACGCTCGAATTATCCCAGAACAACAAATCCCCAGACTCTAAATCCCTCATACACTCTTCCTCACAATCACCCCGGAAACGACGACGACACAGAGCTCCTCCCCACCACCTCCGCCAAATGCCCCTCCAAAACAAAACCCTAATATATATGCATATATCAAGATGGGTAGATCTGAAAAACCCAGGTGGTGGTGAAGAGCGGATTGACACGACAATCGGTGTGCAGGAGAAGAGGGAGTTGGAGGAGTACAGATACAGAGGAGGGATAAGAGAGATAAAATGGAGACGTCTAGAAGAGAAAGAGGAGGGGAAATGTTTATGAATGTGTATATATATTATATATAGGGAAAATGGTCAAATAGGCCCTCAAACTTTAGCTTAAAAGTCATTTAGGCCCCTAAACTTTTGAAAGGTGCAATTACACCCTCAACAATTCATTTAAGTGCAATGAAGCCCAAAAAACAAATAATGACCTTGCTATCACAGGTCAATTAGAGGGTTCAGGCCAAACATTCGACGAATTTTCCAGCAAAAAAAAAAAAAAAGGGACCGGAGAAATTTCTGACAAAAAAGTGACCGACGAAATTTTTCGACAAATCTGGTCGTTGTTGGCACTTTTTTTTTTTTGCCAGAAAAATCGCCGGAAGATGGGCCTGAACCCTATGACCTGTGATAGCAGGTCATTAACTTGTTTTTGGCTCATTCACTTAAATGAATTGTTTGATGGGTGTAATTGAACCTTTAAAAAGTTTAGGGGCCTAATTGACTTTTAAGTTAAAGTTCGAAGGCCTATTTGACCCTTTCCCTTATATATAATTATATATAGCTGGAAAGGGAAACATTGATGGCGATACAAGCCAAGTATTATATACGTATTTAGTTTTTCTTGCATGTGAATACCTTATCCGGAATAATATACGTACGTATACGTGGCTCGTATTTAGGTAAAAATACATTGCACAATACGAATAAAATACAAACACTCCACGCTCTCAATGCGGGATTAGCTCATACTTTAGGGCTTTTGCTTAAAACAAATTGGAATTCTATCTCTCTCCATTTCAAACAAGAACGGAGCCAGAAACCCGGTCCGGTTCAGAGAGTGAAGAAGTAGGAACAGATTTTAAAAAAAATTCCAGTAGAAGGGAAACATTAAAACAAAAGAGATAATTTTAAAAAATAAATAAATTATATAGAAATGCAGTTGTAAATATTGTTGGATATGAGCGAAAAATATAACACATCCAAACTTTATAAAAATATTCATAACAAAATATGAAAAATAATTAATTTGAATAGAAACACATTAAAAAAATATATAGAAAAACACATTAAAAAATAAAGTTAAATAGACTAAAGGATTCAAACCTTTGACCTTTTGTTATTACCAAATTCGACTCTACCAACTAATCTAACTCAGTTATTTGTCAAGTTATATTTAATAAATTTTTATATTAATACTAGAACATTAAATATATAATATATACTATATATATATAATATACTATAATATATACCTAATAATATATATATAATATATATATATTATATTTTACAAAATTATATATAAGATGGGTAGAAGTTGTTAGTGCCCATCTAATTAAACATGTTAGGTGAGGTAGCCATGCCTTGCCCTTTGCGCCTCCTGTCCCTGGCTTCAAAAACTGCAATTTTTCAAGAAATTATAATTCCTCCATTTTGATAAATTGCAATCCACGCCTTCCCTAAAAAAAAAATTGCAATTCCCACGCCTTCCCTAAAAATTGCAATTCAATGGATGTTTTATTATATATTATTATTATTATTTATTATTATTATTGATTATTATTATTATTATTATTTTATTATTATTATATTATTATTATTATTATTATTATTATTACCCGTGCAATGCACGAAATGAATTTGATATAATATAATATGAATATTTGGATCGATATATAATTATATAAAGTATAACATCAAATGTTATATAGTACAATTGAATATATGGTTTGGATCGATTATGTTTTCTGATGTTATCCTTGCTTGAATTCGAGCAAATAATTGATGAATTAATAGCTAATGTGTAGATATACGCATGCAGTACTGAAACTTTGGAGATTTTATATATCATTGTTTAGGATTTTAAAAAATTGGACAAATGTACTCGTTCTCTAAAAACTCAATTATAGTAATCAATTGCTATCATAATTCATTTGAATGGACAATATATTTTTTGTGTAGATATATAGCAATTTTGCCATCTTTGAAAAAAAAAAACATAATAT
>VALG01011298.1:0-65929 GCA_009835305.1 Ipomoea purpurea
GGTTGTGCAATGGTTATTTACATATTTCTAATTATTGTGTTGTCTCTGCAGCCACCTATCAAACTTTCGCTGATTCATCAATATTGTTTTTTTTTTGCTAACAATTATAGGTTGTGTTAGACTGGTTGAAGATTTGATGAAATTTCAAGTACGTTAATGGGGAAAACACTTATAATTTTTTCGATATGTAAAGTATTTTGGCATTTTTGGAATTTAGTCCATAAAAGTGGTCAACCCGGAACAGTTATAATTGCTTTAAAACTCTTTGAAGGAATAACCATGTCTAGTTTTTTGCAACCTGAGTGTATCTCGGTGGAGGTGTGTGTGTTTTGACGTTAACTTCGTGGCCTTTCTTTACTATGGGGAGGGTACTGGTGTTTGGCAGTGATTACTAAATCACTTTTAAGCCTCGTAACATAAATAATATTTCTTGATTGCACTCGGAAAATGTAGTGTCTACTCCAGGTGTGTTCTTGAAGGTACTTTGTAAAAACGTGTAACATGCTTTTTGGTTTCTCTTGGATGCTGACAAAATACTACTACAAAGCCTGTCTTGACCACTTCCGTACATCTCAATTCTCCATGCAGCTGAATTAAAAATATAGTCCAATTGTTATCCACAAAAAACTAATAGGAGTAAGCATTCTATCTACAGCTTCTTTTTATTTGCATTATTTTGCTGTTTGCTTCTTATTATAGTCCCAATAAAACTCAAAATGCCTGACCTATTTAAAGCCTAGGCCCTTTTACACTGCATTTTGTATGTCTGGAATCCCGGTTGTGAGCATCAGTTGCTTGACTTCTATATAAGGTCAATAAGTGCATATTACCAAACCCTTTTTATGTTAGTAATGTCTCAATGTTTCTACATAGGTATATAAATGACTAGAAACAATTCAACATTTGTAAGTTGTTATTTGACTCTTGATCAAGCGCTATCGAAGCATTTGGTGTAATTGATCTATTGATTTATTAGTTTTGTTTTTTTTTTTTGCGTCATGCTATTTCAGTGAAAGGGGAAAAGAATAGAGGACTAAGAATGGGTAACTAGTAAGAAGTGCTACTTTTGCAGATTGGAACTGTATTCGTGCTGCAAAAGATGCAAAAGAGTCAATGAGTTTTGGAGCCATGAGTTTTCATTATGAGTCCTGTATTAAAGGTGAAGGTATATAGTTGAAGCTTGAGTAAATACGATATTTCCTATTCAACGTCTTGATCTTAATTTTATCTAGTGTCTCATTTCAATCTGTCATTTCCACGATTATTTCATATTATTAGTATTTTTTTATATATATCTGGACATAAATTAGTTCTTTAGTCCTGAATGGCTTGGATCTGGAATACTACTTTGAATATCTTCTGCTATTAGTGCTTGTTAGAACTTTGAATATACTTATGAGGCGTAGGATTCACTTATTTTTTCATAAATATATTCTGAACCACTTTTCTTCTATCTCAGGACATTCTAGTTGGTCTTTCAGGAGATGAGGCTCTGTATATACCTGGAGCAATGACCCCAACAGAGGTAGGGGTATAACCGTATAATGTATTTTCCTCTCTTTGCTTTATCCGGACTGGCAACTATCTTTGTTCCATTGATATGACATTAGAAAAATCATTTCTACCCATTGGATTTGAATTTTGTAGTAATGGGTATCTATCTTTTTCGTCAAGGACATTTGAACTAATAGAGGCCTACAAATGACCGAAGAGACTTAATAGAATTAATTGCATGATGTTGCAGATATTATCTGCCTTCAGTATGGGTGCCAAGATTGTCAAGGTCAGTTATGAAAATTTCCCAAATTTTCAGAATGAGAGAGAGTTTTGGTTCCCGTTAGCTTTTATCCATAGTTTGTCTATCTTTGCTGTCAAACGTTAATTTACAATATCCATTCGTCATTTTTTATTTTATGGTTGTGATATAAATATAATATTCATTGTTTAAAATGTTGTTCTTTTGTTCCAAATGAGTAACTTCTTTTGTTTTCTTTGACAGTGGATATTACATTTTAAAATTCCAAATTCATCGTGTGCTCATTTTGAAATTGCCCTTTTTGGTCTGCAATAGGTATATCCTGTCTCAGCATTGGGAGGAACCAAGTATATTTCCGCACTGAAAAGGCCATTCTCTCATATTCCAATGGTAGCATCTCAGGGGATAACGATAGGTTGGTTATGTAAAAGGTTTATCACTCATAAGCCATGTCTTACCGTCTAGCTTTTGGGTTTCAGTCTTGGTGTCTAAAAGTTTTATCTTGTTTTTGGGGAAATGAGAAATGGTTTTTACCGTTTTAGGTTTGTTATTAGCAAAGTGATTGTCATCATTGATTGCTTATACGGGAATGGGGGAAGTAATCGTAAATCGTGTGTTATTAGTATCTCTCTTTTGCATATTCTTCAGTTTGTAATTTGTACAACAGTTGTCTTCTAAGCCTTCTGACGGAGAGATTGATAACTGTACTATAATTCAGATTTAGTCGGGGAATATATTGCTCAGGGAGCATCGGCAGTTGTTTTGTCAGATGCTATATTCGATAAGAAGGCAATGAGCCTACGTAATTTCGAAGCAGTACATCAACTAGCCTCCCGTGCAGCTCTACAGGGAAAAGAAGCTGTAAAAAGGTCAGGATGTGTGTTCATTGATGTGTTTTAATTGCTTCTGCTATTCACTTGTCACATTATTCTTTTCATCTATTGTCTGTTTTAGGATCGCTTACCTTTATTTCCTTATACCGCCACATTTTCGAGAGGCAGGGTGTTGGACTTGACCCTTCACTGGCCTCTGCCAACAATTTCCTAGCCACCAATTGCTGGACTTGGCCCTTTACTGGCCTCCGCAAAGACTGAAACAATTGCATGCAATTTACGAGAAACCTAACATATCCTAGATGGGGACATCAAATTCATTGCAGTTGTTGTTCCTATGCGTGATGGATATATATTTCTCGCGCTTAAATACCATATGCCGCCCCCCTCCCCTTTCTCTTGTCTTCCTTCAGCACCCAAAAACTTGCCATGGTACAAACTTTATTAATTTTATGGTTCATCTTAAAGGATACAGTATATTATAATAATGCAGGAGAAGCGGTCGCTAGAACCATTTTGAGTTCTTATAGTGAGGCTGATGACAAAATTGTGAAAGCAAAATGGTGCAGTCCTGAAGAGTAGACTGTAATGGCTAATCACCAAATAGCATCTTTGCTTGGCAGCTGTTCTCCTGGGGTTCTTTAGCTGTTCGCTTCTCCAGATGATAAAGTCCGTTCCTCTGTAACAACTCGCAAACTACATACCAGAGATAAATTGCACTAGGTAAATTTCATTCGACGAGCTTGATCAAGAAGTTATTAACAAGAATCAAACTCGTGAATTTTTTAAATACGAACATTATGTTCCACCTCTATTTGGTCGCCTCTTTTCAACGTAATGCTTTTTAGCTCAGCAATCATTTCGGGGTATGCTTGTGTGATGTTTGCACAATTTTTTCTTATAAACATATTTTACGTTCACTGTTTTATGAGATTGTGATTGTACTTTTTTCTTTTTTTTTTTGAAAGGAAGATTGTGATTGTATTTACTTTCAAGTATTTTAAAATGTTAATCTCCACTAATTATTAAATTTAATATGAATTTCTAGGAAAACATTTCCAATTTGGGTAATTAGTTAACGTTTTTGTAGCATCTCTAAAAATTGCACTCTGTAATGACGTAAGTACATTGCAAATATACTGCATCCAAGGGCTCGCAAAAAAATGATTTTTATATGGAAGTCACACCAAGTGTGGAACATCGTCCTTCATGGATCCTTTTTTCGGAGACGGTGGGTCATGTCGGGTTAAATGTATAATGTAGTACTTATACCCTAGCAAATGTAATATTAACATTAAGAAATAATATGTTTGTTACTTATCAAAGGAAAATGTTAATACTTTTTTATGAAAATTGCAATATAATAATACCAAATGGAAAAATATTACATTTTTTCATATAAATAATAAACTTTTTTTTTGATTTAGTATAACATTTGTAGTATAAGTATTACATACATGTTTATTTTGACCTGACCCCCATTTCACCACATACAATCACAGGATTATGGTCTCCAACAAGTTATATATATATATATTTATATATATATATATATATATATATATACATAAATATATATATATATATATACTCATCTATATATCCTTCGAAGACCTAGGTGGGTGAACAACCCGACGCCGAGTAGTAAGCGAGCGGCGCGTTAGCGAGCTAGGAATTATCAGGAGAAAGAGGGATATGTCTTGCTAAGGCTCAAGATGGTTAATGTTGATCGTGCTAGAATCATCAACTCCGAGGGGTTCTGTCGGAAGATTGTCGAAATCAGTCGTAAGGAGTTGAGCGAGTGAAAGGGACAACCTTTAGTCGACTGGGTGAGAAGGCACCATATGTGGAGGAACGAGTAAAGGAGGCAGCCTACAACGAATCGAGTGAAGGAGGCATCCCTGGAAGTTGACATGAACAAAATGAGGCAGTGGGACAAGGCTGTTTGAGGGATAAAGGAGGTCGGAAAGGAGGGTTAGTGAGTTAGGAACGGACTGAATGGTTAGAGCGAGCGAGCGCCGAGTGAATAGAACAGTGCCGTCGGCAGACAGGCCTAGCAAGAAGATGAAGATCCTAAGACAATCCTTGAAACAAGTCATTAACGCGTAATTAATGAGGATTAACGACCATTACGAACACCGTCGTGGAGCGAGCATGAGCCGGATTAATGATTATGGTCGTATTAAGCCATTCATTGTTTTATTTAGCTCATTAAAACTACTATTAATGAAGACTGAGTCCAACGGGACAGCTAGTAAAAAGGCTTTCTAAGGCACTGTAAAGAGGCTGCAACAATTTCAATATACACCAAGAGGATCTGAAGAGCATTATTCCGAGTGTCTTTAATATTTTCCGACAATCTACTAATCTTTTTTCAATTGTGTTGGATCCGATAGACTGCTCAAAATCAAAATGATTGGAGATTCCAACACCAGTTTCTTTAACAACTCAGTCACACATACAGGATAAGAATTAATTATAATTCGAAGCTTAGGGATGACAACAACAACTGGGTGAACCAGGAGATGACTCCACATGATGCCATAAAATCCTATTTCGTGGATCTGTTCAAAGAGTGGAGCGGGGTGACTAGTATTTCGTGCTTCAATGCATCTGATATCCACAGTCCAAGTGCCAGGCAACACTTCCCTTCTTCCGACTTTTTCCTGAGAGGATTCAAGCGGCCGCTTTCCAGTATGCACCGGAACTAAGAGCCCAAGTATGGATGGTCTAAACCCCCGGTTGGCTCATAACGTATTGGAGTATTGTTGGGGAAAGTATTGTGGGGCTATGTAATAGGCTTCATTAGAACTGACAGCCTAACCAACTAAGATTAATCAAACCCACATCGTGCTGATACCCAAGAAATCTGACCTGAAACCATGAGGACTTGAACCGATAGCTCTCTGTTCTTTTTTTTGTTTAGCCTTTTTTTTAAATTTTAAATTCCCTTTGAAAAAACCCAAGGCCATGAAAGGCCAATAGGCTTAAACCAATTCTGATTGGTCGACTCCGGAATGGCCAGAGCGGCATTCGTGCAGGCCAGACGGGCGCGGCCACACCCGAGCCCTCGATGGCAATATATGCGTAGGCTTTTGAGATGCAACACTTCCCTGAAACGGAAAACTCAAGGAAAAGATGGTTTTGCGAGCTCTCCAAATTAGATATCACTAGGCTATGATAGAGTCGAATGACCTCTTCTCCCGTAAATCATCCTGTTTGAAAATGGGTTTTTGAGGAAAACGATGGGTCAATCCTGATTTTCATGAATGTAGGTGTCCCCAGTGGAGTACTTTGTTTTGAAGAACGGAGGAATGAGATTGGTCTTATATGTCCTGAGAGAGGCTTAAGACCAAGGGGATCGCACTATCTCCTTATTTGTTTCTAATTGTGGCTGAAGGGCTTTAGTGCGATGCATCAAGGAAGTACCGAAAACCGGGTTTGATTCTGGGAATTTGTAAGCCGTAGACAGCCCCAAATTCCGGTGTCTCCACTTTTCTTCGCGGAACAGCTACATACGTTCTTTAAAGCCAATCTCTTAGAGTCCGAAACCTTAAGATTCTACTTTTTTTCTCTTTTTCTCTTCTCTCTCTTTTTTTGTTGGACTCTAATGCTATGGCTTCTGGCAATCTCCAATTGTGGCAAATCCCTCTCTTTGTTTTTAGCAAGAAACGTCCAGAAACCAGAATTGAGAGCATGGTGCTGTGAGAACAGAATTCTAGGCAGTCGAGACCTATCGGGAGGGGTGTATACATTATACCTTGGCCTACAATGCTTGTGGGGAGGCAATAGGAGCTCAAATCTTTTGGCTTTCATAAAAACAGAGTCTTGAACGGCGTAATTCAAGGTTGGAAGCAACGGTCCTTTCTAAGGGCTGGGAAGAAAAGGTTCTTTGAAAAGCACTCCTACAACAGTGTCCTTCTTATGCCTATGGGGGTCTTCTTGCTTACCTAAGAAATCATCCAAATCGATTAAAACAGCCTTCCAAGTGGCTTTCTGGTGGCAGTGTAGAGAGGTACGAGACAGAAAGGGGATTCTGTGGAAAGTGGAGAGGCGGCCCTTATGGGCAGCTTCCAAGCAGTGGGGATGCCTTGGTTTCGAAAGAAGCTAAGGGACTTAATCTGGATTTGCTTTGCAAACCAATCCTAGAGACTCAATTCATCACCCACAATTCTCTTGTGGGCCACGATAAAAAAATAAAAGGCTCCGATATTATCCTAACCCACCTTTTCTTGAAGGCAGGAACTGGCTCTAACACTTTCTCATATGGACCAGATTAATCAATACTCAGGATATATTAGGAGGGCACACCCAAGATGGAGATTCGACAAAGGGGCGAAAGCAAAATTCATATTTGGCAAAAGACAAGTCGGATGCCTGACAAAAGGCCATCCAGAAGTGATTTCTCCTCCTTATCCTCTTATGGAGATGTCACTGACGAATTCTTTTTGACAGTCGTCCAATCATCTGGACGAGGAGAATCATCTCGCCAACTATTTTTCAGCACGCAAGAATGGCAGATCCTAAACATCTTGAATTACCTCTAT
The DNA here is from genome assembly GCA_009835305.1 of Ipomoea purpurea. Taxonomy (NCBI): domain Eukaryota; kingdom Viridiplantae; phylum Streptophyta; class Magnoliopsida; order Solanales; family Convolvulaceae; genus Ipomoea; species Ipomoea purpurea. The sequence continues at coordinate 7,137 of VALG01011298.1, forward strand.
CCTAGACATCAAGGTTGATGACAAACTCGATATGGGGGGTAGGCCTGAGATTTAATGGGGTTTCTCGGGTGAAAAAGCTGTTATAAGGCCCTACGGGTGATCTTAGAGATGATGACAAATTGATTTGGTCCAAGTTCTGGAAACTAAAATTACCTCCAAAGGTTAGACTCTTTCTATTGGCAACTCCATTCCAGGTGTTTACCACCATGGACTTACTAAAAGGATGAGAAAAGTGGATGTGTGATATTTGTAGTATATGCAGCAATGGTCAGGAATGAAATTGAACACTTATTCATGGATTGTTCATTAGCTTATGATTGCTGGAGGCCCTAAACATTAATCTGACTCATCTACACAATGAAACATTCTGGAATGGATGGATAGGATATGTTCCTCCCTCAGCTCCGAACAAATCTACATGTTTATTATGTGTTGTTGGGAGGTGTGGAACCAAAGAAACAACAAGATTTGGCATAATAAAACCCCACAACCTGCGGCCATGATCATTCGTAATGCCAATTCTTTTCTCACTAGCTGGAGGGAAGCAGGAGCTGCAAACAGAAGCATCATTCCCAGAGAAGAACATAATCTTACCAGATGGTTACCTCCGCAACCGGGTTTTTTTGAAGCTTAATGTTGATGCTGCTATGGACAGTAATCGGGTGAAGATGGGCTTCGGCTATGTTCTTAGAGACGAGTTCGGCAGATTTGTTGCAGCTAAAGGTTCACGAATGTCAGGGACTTACCTTCCAAGAGAAGCTGAAGCAGCGGCAATTAGAGAAGCTTTGAGCTGGCTTAAGGAAAGAAATCTTAGCAATGTTCACGTTGAATCTGACTCTCTTCTAGTTGTCCAATCTCTCAATCATACAAATGGGACTCCTCTTTTAGTTTAATTCTTAGAGATATTAAACATTTTTTGAGTGATATATCTCATGTGTTTATCACCTTTGTAAAACTATCAGCGAATCAGGTTGCTCATTTGTTAGCTAAGCAATCTGTTTCTATGCCTGGTTGCTCGGAGTGGTCTTCCAACCCTCCCTCTTGTTGGTGATAATGAACCAAAATCGATTTAATATCTCATTCACCCATTATCCGTTTTGAGCGTACAATATATCAATCTCTTCGTCTCACTACGAAGAACCTGAATCCACTTTGACCCGACTTAAATCGGAAGTGGACCACACCTGATAATTATTGTACCACAAAATAGCCACTTAATATGCCATTTTATGTCATTTTAAGCTAATTTTTCCAACATCAACATCAATCTCTTCGTCTCACTACTAAGAACCTGAATCCTCTTAACCCGACCCAAATCGGTAGTGGACCCTGACCACTAATAATTGTACCACAAAATAGCCACTTAAAATGCCATTTTAATGCTATTTTTCCAAATATATATCTGTAATGCTTTGCTTTGTCTTCAGGCTTAATCTAATATTTTTTCTCTCCAAAAAAAAAAAAAAAAAAAAAAAAACAAAACCAACAATATATATATAATTGCCCACAATATATACTAATATATACGTACACATACTATTAGACAGTATAATATGTTTTTGGTGGATGCATGTGGTACAAATTAAAACACGTTTTCCCATCTCATCTCATCTATATATATAGACATTTGATCTGTAGTAGTTGTGCATGCAATATATATTGCTCTGAACTATAACATCTATATATATATATTGAATTCGACCGGCGGCCATGGCGGCGATAACGAGGAACCAATCCCGTGGGCAGCTGCTGCATTTCATTGTGTTTCCCATGATGGCGCAAAGCCATATGCTCCCCGTGATCGATGTTGCCAGGATGCTAGCACGCTGTGACGGCGTCATGGTTACCATCCTCACCACCCCCGTCAACGCCAAAACCGCTTCCGCTCCATGCTCCCCGCGACCGCCAACGCGGCTTCAACATCCGGGAGCTGGAGCTCCGCTTTCCCTGCAAAGAAGCCGGGTTGCCGGAGGGCTGCGAGAACACCGACTTGGTCCCCAAAGGGAAAACCTCGACATGAACTTCGTCGCCGCCATCGGCATGCTGCGCCCCCCAGGTGAGGAGGCGATGAAGCGGTGCGAGCCGCCGGCGAGCTGCATAGTCTCCGACATGCTGCTGACGTGGACCGCTGAGATCGCGGAGGGGCTTAACATCCCCAGGATTGTGTTCAACGTCTCGTCTTGTTTCTCCTACTGCTGCGCTAACAAAATAACGGATTCCGGGATTCTCCGGGGAGTGAAATCCGAAACGGAGATGTTCACCGTCCCCGACGTACCTCAACACGTACAAGTTTGCAAAGCACAGGTCAAAGGCGTCACGTTTGACCCCACTGTTTTGAACAGCGATATCGCGAAACTGGTGGCTGAAAAGCTCCGGCAGACGGTGAACGCCGCGTACGGCGCATTGTAAATAGCTTCGATGAACTGGAGCCGGATTATGTTGAGATGTACGGAGGAGAGTGTGGTGCGTGGGCCCCGTGTGGTTATGCAATCAAGAAACGAAGACCAGGCGCTGAGAGGTGCCACGTCGGCAGCCGACACGAAGAATGACGACGACGTAGTGATGAAGTGGCTGGCTTGCAGGAGGCAGGGATCGACGATATATGTTAGCCTGGGAAGTTTTGCTAGGCTCACGCCACGTCAGATGACGGAACTGGCTGTAGGTTTGGAGTCTTCAAAACGGCCGTTTATTTGGGTGTTGGGGAAAAGACATGCATCTTGATGCGTTTGAGGATTGGAACGTGAGCACCGGGTTTGAGGAAAGGACCAAAGGGAGAGGGGTGCTGGTTCGGGAGTGGGCCCCGCAGTTGCTCATCCTGCAGCACCCTCGGTCGGAGGATTCTTGACACACTGCGGGTGGAATTCCGTAATGGAAGCCGTCTCTTTCGGGGTGCCAATGCTGACATGGCCACTGTTTGCTGAACAGTTTTTGAACGAGAAGCTGGTGGTGGAAGTGCTGGGAATTGGGGTGAGCGTAGGGGTGAATGTGCCTGTTAATTGGGATGGGAGTGAAGATAAGGAGAACATAGTAGTAGTGAAGAATGAGGAGATCAAGGAAGGCATAGATAAGCTAATGGATAAAGAAGCAGGGAAAGAGAGGAAGAGGAAAGTGAAAGAGTTAGGAGAAACGGCTAAGAAGGCAGTCCAAAAAGGTGGTTCTTCTCACTGCAACTTGATGGCTTTAATTCAAGCAGTTTCCACGTTTGGCGCTACAAAGATATGAGACTCATCATCGTTATACATCATTGGGTGACAAATTTAAGGGTCCAGATTCATGCTTCAGAATTCTCTATTTCATCAATAAATTAAAGGAATATTCTCCATGCCCTGCAGCGCAGCGGCATGTAATCTATCCATTCAATATGAATATTTAATTATTTGCTTTAGTTTATTATATGTTGAGGACATTTTTGCTACTTTGAAATAAATAAATAAAGATTTAATTTCACGGGAGGTCTCTTGTCTTTAGTGGGAGCAATTTCAAATTTAGCCCCAAATTATCGTTTTTGCTATTTAACAACTATATATTATTTTTTAGAGATTTTTAATTCTTTTCATGTCTTTTTTCTATTTTTAGTAAGGACATTTTTGTCTCTTTATATTTTTCTTGTATTATTTTTTAGATTTCAGTCGGTTTAATTGATTTAGAATTTTACTAAAAAATTGATTGAAAAATATTAAAAATCAGATGTTACCTAAAGTTCTAAACCAATTAATTCAATTAAAATCGAAATAAAAAATTAAAAAAATACGAAAAGATAAAAATATCCTTACTAAAAATGAAAAAAATCATGAGAAAAACTAAATGTGTCCAAAAAATAATAGTCTGTAATGCTAAATTGTAAAAACGATAATTTGAGATTAAATTTAAAATATGATAATTTGAGATTAAATTTGAAATTCTCGCCAAAAGACTTCTGCTAAAATTAACTCCTAAATAAATTATCAAAAGTCATACTTAATAAAAAAAAAATTCAAAAATTACAACAGTTGGAGTGTTGGAGATGCTCTAACATTTAACTTTTTCTTTGGATTTTCCTAATGTCGTTTTTCTTTTTGGCCTTTTTTCAAAATAATTCTTCATGCTTTGAATATTGTGATTTATATTTTTACTAGGATTTATTATGCGCGATGCGCACAAAATATGTGACCAATATTAATATTTCATATTAAAATTTTAAATTTATTTAGATTTAGATATTTAAATTATTGTAAATAATAATAATGTGAAACATTTTTATAAATTTTATATTTATATTTTAGAAACTAACAAACATATAATTGTAATATATAATGTATATATATTATTATTATTATTGAAGAAGATAATAAAATATATGCTGGATGCATGTGCATATGATAACAATAGTGAAAAAGATAACGGAAGTTATAACGGTAGGAGTATGTTTGTCCAAAATATTGTAAATTACAACTTTTATAGCATAATGTATAAAAATAATTAATGGAAAAAAAAGACATAAATGAATGATATAACATTCACTCACACTTATTATGTTTTTATTTAGACTAGTATTTGTCTCATGCGATCGATGCACGGAAAATATGTTATAAAAATATACCCTATATGAGTTTATTCATATATAAAAATTTTATTATTTAATAATTATGTGTGGATTGCTATGATAAAATTATGGAAATATATAAATATATTTACAATTAAAATAAGAATTGATATTTAAGGTGGTGATTACTACAAATCTTAAACTATATTAAAAATTTAGTACATAGTATTTAATATTACAAATTTTTAAGGGCTTAGTAAACTATAATAGTACTCTAGAAATCTCAAAGGTCTAAAAAATTTGATCCGCGATGACTCTAAAAATTGTAATTCAATTATTATTGTAGTTTACTAAATTTTTAAAATTTTATAATATTAAATACTATGTACTAAATTTATAAGATGACCTCATTAGAATAATCTCAATTGAAATTTATTTGTAAGTTTTTGAATGGATTAGATGAGGCAATAGAGATGAAAATGAATTAAGGTTAGTTTGATATTTTATGCATAATTAATAAGTAATAAATAAATCTTAATTATTATATAACCATGATTTCTTAACTGTAATATAATCATATGATTTGGTGAACAATTATTGTTACAATAATTGCTCACCAAACCATATAACTATATTATAGTTAAGATTATGTAAAATCTCTTACGGGGATGTTTCATGCTTTAAATTGATTTTATTATATTTTTATTATTTTCTTAGTATTTTGTTTGTAAAATATTACGGAGTAGTATTTATAAAATACTGTTTTAGAAAAATCAAATTGTGAAATCACACTCGAAATTCACACCAACACCATGGTTCAGTGCCAGTTCTCATAAACTTGATTGTGAGGGAGAATGTGGAAAGGAAGAGAGATAGATTAATGGCTAATCCTAGGAGAACGTCGTTTTCCACCGCCATCAACCACCACCAACTGCCCATCTCCACCGTCAGCGGCGGCGGCTCCCAAGCTCCAGCCACACTATTGAGTTCAGCCAAGTCGTTCCTAAAGAAGCCTCACGCTTTCCCATTCCTGCTCTCGCTTTTCCTTTTTCTGACCTGGGTCTCCCTCCGATTACGACGACCCTCCGCTCATTTTCCACACGGAGGAGGATCGGAATCTGGATCTGAGTTGGGGCAGCGTGCGGACTGGTCACCGGACGATGACCATTTTGCCAATTTAGCGCGATTCTCTGCTTCTTCTTCACTTATTTCCAAAGACAAGCGTGGATGGCTGCTGAATCCCATCTCGCTTGCCCTAGATGCTCATATTTCAGGTCTCTGCTGCTTCTTCTTTGTCATATTCGGCCTGCTTAGTTACCAAATTAAATAGGATTTCATTTTGAAGATGCATCAGAATTCAGAAGAAAGGTGCTTTCGTTTGTGCTGTTGTTCTTTCTAATGATTTCTCACTCCCGAGTAGCAACTTTGGATTTTAATTTCTTCAAGTGGTTGAGCACTTGAGTTTAAAGAACTGTCTTGAATTCTATGTTCAAATGCAGTATAGGTTGATTTTAGTGTCAAGTTAACTAGTTGAGTTATGTCTGATTTAAGTGCTCTATAACTTGCCATTTTATACAGGGGAGCAACAAGTTGTGCTTCAGTTCATTTGGGTGAGATCAAACCTGGTGGCACAAGGGGAACCATAGGCACCATACATGTAATGAGACATTTGTCATTTGGGGGTCTAAAATGATATTCAGGGTATGCTGTTTCTTCAATTCCTACCTGTAATTGCTCAGAATCCATGTTGTTGTCCTCTCACCTCTGCAATTTATAATTTCCCGAACTGATTAACTTTAATCTGCATTTGGCACCGATGATGTATAATGTTGAGATGCTGGAGAGTTTTCTTTTGATGCAACTTGTATGAGAAACTGTCTGATTTCTCTGTTGACCTTGAGTTCTGTGTAATATTATACTCGAGGTGAGAATGCAGGAAATAGTGGAAAGTCAATTAATTTGTCTAATTTGTTGGAGAGATGGCATATGCTTCAAAGAAGTGCTCCATATTACATTCCTCATCCGCTTCTGTGGAGTTCTCTAAGTGTATAATTGCAGGAGAATCATAGAAGAAAGTGATGTGATGTGTTGGCACTAAACATTTCTTTGAAACTATAACTATGAAAGAATTCAATAGACATCGTGATATTGATTGATATTCTAATTCCAAGAAACTTTGAAGTGGTTTGCAAGTTAGAGTTTAAGCTTTGATATTGCTTTAGTGTTGATATCTGGTCCCATCTTTCCCTCTGACAGTCTGCAATGCATGCAAATGAAAAACACGGGAATGTAAAGGAATGATAAAATTGTTCTATTAAAGATTCCATAAGCCTTTCTTTTCATTGTTTGCCTAGATTTGATGCTAAGCTCGTATTCTTTATTTGCAGCTGGAAAATAATGCCCTTAAAAAAGGGTATGCTGAGGTGAAACTTGGTGCAGATGAGGTTGCTGTTGCAGCTAGCCCCAGTGGAACTGCTCATGCTCTAGTAAACATCGATCCTGTGCGAAGTACATTCTTCTTAGGGTGCCAAGATAGTGTAGTTAATCATAGTGGCTCTAAAACTGATTTTAACATATGGAAAGATCTTTAGGCTTTTCTTTGCTCTTTCTACCCCTTTTGATAACTGCAGCTGTGCATAGCATTTTCTTATACATTCATTATAGTTCGCATTGGGGATCCAAGTAATGACTAGTTGGAAAGATGCATGGCATTGGCAGCATGAAATTAAAATTGGCAATTTGTGGTTCCCATGCATTCATCATTTCTGGGACCAAATTAATTAAATGCTCCACCCGCACACTGGAAGTCTGTCTGGGTTATCTGGAGATTCTCATTTATGTTGTCACCAAACGTTTGATGCTATCAATTAGCGGTGAGAGTTGAGGGCGACGCATCTTACTTAGTACGGAGGTGTTTCTTCTGTCTTTAAAAAGAAAAGGTTCAATCTTTGGTGCTGCCCTGACAGTACAGCTGAGTTGTTAATGAAGTCAAGATTTTTTTCTTTTATATATATATATATATATATATATCATTCTGTCCACTAAATATATATAGTTTAGAAAGTATAAAGTTGTGTGTGTAAATATATTTATTTAAGCTAGTGTTGATACAGTTGAAGAGTGAAAGAGTAAAAGCAAATTTGTGGGCGTGGGAGTTGGGACGGGGAGAAGAATTGAATTGAAGCTTCAAGAAAATGGCGGAAAGGTGACGACTTGTTTGTTGAAGAGTGAAGAGGAATATTGGGAATTCTGCCCGGGTTGCAATATTAAACTCCAATGCCGGAATCCCGTTTAAGCATATGTTCTTCATCGGCGTTATCACACTCTGTGCTGGTCTCTCTCTCTCTCTCTATGTATGTATGTATATCAGTATATGTCATTGTAAATGAGATTTGAGGAACGTAACCCAGGTGTTGTAGGCTTCCATCGTTTTCTTCTTAAGGTTGATAGGTGCATTAATGGTGGACCCTTGATTGAAACAGTTGGACCGCCGCTCCGGCGGAATTTACAAAATCGTTTTTAACCATAGCTAATTTGATCTTAGAACATACATAAGCTCAGCTCAACTATTGTATGCTAAATTTACCGAGTGGTAAGTGGTAATTCCGAGTAGAGCATCTGGAATAAGGTAAATTATGGTAACTCAGTTGAACCATCGAGGCTAGAGGAGCCCCTCACTTTGAGATGTTGCTCCCACTTGGTGAGACTCAATCCTTGATCATTCTTTCAAAATTTCACCCCTATGACCAACTGAGCTGCCCGACGCTCTCTCAGTGATTCTATCTAGCTTGGTTGTTGTTAATAATTGTCAAGCTTCTTAGACCTAAACTTTTTTTTGGGTGACTAGGGAACTGCACCCTACCTTAGGAGGCCGCTTGTGACCTTGACTGGTAAAGGACTACAAGAGATAAACCAACTTAGCTGATCGGCTCGAACGAGGAAGGTCAATAGACTGCTCCCGTTGAGAGTAGAACTTGTAAGTCAATAGCATGATAAACTTGACTAGGGTTACCCTAGGTCTAAACTTTTTGTATGCATGTAAAACTGTGAAAGGGAAATGGCCAAAATATATAGATTCTTTCTTATTGGTCTTTAAGCACCAAGTGTATTAGCTTCATATTTTTCTTGATTTAATTGCATTCTTTTCTAGTGTGTTCCTCTACAGCTTTGCCAATCTCATCGCTCTTTTTCCTTTCCTGTATTTTATTGTACATCCTTCTACTAAACTGTACTAAAAATTAAATTAACATCTATCATCTTCCAGTACATATGAAACATACACAATACTGTTTAGTCTGGAGATATTAGTGATGCTAGTTATTGTAGAATGTCACATCTTACAAGATTGTCAGTTTTACAGTGTGTTCTTTATGCATCAAATTAGTTTAGTATTGTCAGTATATGGTACATATCATATACGGAGTAGTAATTAGTAAACCATCCTCAATGTCTCTGGGGCTGTATTTTAATTTATTTTTTTGGGGTATATTCTAATTTCCATGTAAAATAATTATGTCATATTTTAATATAAATTTGAATTTTAATATCCCCAAGGAGAGGATGATAAACAGCTTGCCAAAGCAAATACAGAAATACTCAATCCCTGCAGTAAACACTTGATGTAAACCATATTTAACCAAAAAACAAAAAAGGGTAAACTTGTCAAAACGGCTTCCAAAACTTTCATATATGGCAAAGTTCTACTACAAAGGTAATAAGCAGTATGTTATACAGGAGGGAGGAATTTGATCCTACAAAGCATTTGCAATAAGAAGAAAAGAACTACCAAAACTATGATCTTCAAGTTTTAAACTATATAATGTACATACAAGAAAGAAACTAATCAAGAGAAAGGCAGGGAAAGCCAAAGGCGAAACCAACGAAGGCAGGCTTCCAGAGGACGATCCAACGCATATCTCACGCAGTTGTCCAGGCAGGTAAGGGGTGTAAGGAGGAGGAACACTACTTTATGAAAGTTGTTTTAGTGACACAAGAATTCTATGCATCTATACTGTTATCATTCACGAATCCAGTTGTCAGAAAGGGGCTGAGCTTGTTCTGCGCAGCTGATATTTGGGCTCTGGAGGTGGAACATAAGGCAGCACCTTCTCCTTCTCCTGCAAAATAAACCATATTATAATCAAGACATTAATGAATATAGCAGCCACTTCCAAATGTGCAATTACAGCAGGCATTCGTATCATATCATGTAAGCATGTCGGGGTTGCTCTTCAGAAAGATGTTTCTAGGGCAAGAGCATACTTGTGGTTGAACTCCAAAGAGTAGATGAATTAATGTTCCATTTAATTCAGTCCCAACTTGACCATCAAGTTTTCTTGCAAGCCAATACGGAGGTCAACATCTATGTTTATATATGCATATATGTACACGAAGGTAACAGAAGAAACTCTTTCTAATGGAAACACTTCACAGTAGCAGATTTGTCTCAACTGAGATTCATAGCCCAACACACAGTTCCACACATTAAAACAATAAAAAGAGCTATTTCTGAATGTCATCTGTCAATATCCTAGTATATTCAGAAATAGTTTTAGAAGCAAGAAAAACTTGTGCCTATGTTTCTCACTTTTCAGACAGAATTTGTAACAGAAAGTGGACAAAATTAGAATGATAAACCTTTAAATGATACTATGATAGGCTAAAGAAGTTGTTTGATTACTTGAGGAAACAGAAAGGGGAAGGAAAACAGGAAACAAACATGTAGACAGTATGAATGAAAGCAACTTTTTTATCCTCAAAAATATATTAGAATGCCAAATCTTTTTATGTTCTTGCCATATCAAGTCCTATATTTTAATAGAGTTAATTCTCAAAATGGTCCCTTGACAATGCCATAATTCCCAAACTAGTCATGGTTTACCAATTTACCAAATTACATCCTTGACTATGCAAAACTTACCCAATTTAGTCCTCCACTGATTCTGTGGAATTGCCATCAAATGAAAGGACAAAGAAGTAAACTCAGCTGAAGGTTTGACCAATTGATACTTTCCTCCCACTCCTTCCATTCTCTCTCTCGATCAAAATCTTTTGTCCCCTCTTAGTCAGGATATTCTCTCATGGACATCCGCCGAAGATCTCCCAAACCTGTTGTAGACCACCACCACCACCATCAACAAAAGGCTTTGGCAGCAGCCAATCTTTGTCCAGGGGCAGAGGTGTGGGGGTAGTGGGGCCCCCACAGAAAAATTTTGTTTTATTTTTTTAAAATATATCCCAAAACGATGTTGTTTTGTGGATATATTTTAAGCAAAAAAAAAAAATCAGACCTTCTGCCCCTGTCCCCTCCACCCCAGAGTTTCACCCTCTCCTGCAGGCTTTAGTGCTTCTCTCGTTACCCTCAATTGATAAGCTCTTTATTACACTGGAGGGAAGTACCCAACTTTGCAGACGCTTGGTAGAAGCGCTTCTGTCGGGGTTTCACAAAAGACTGGAACAGACCAAAACCAACCACCTCTCTCCTGTCAAGTTTCTTGCATTTACAGATTTTTCTCAGTAGAAGTCTTAGAACCCCTCAACAAGATATTGAGAAATGCAAATTTTGAATTGGTAATTTGTGATTATACAGGCAGAGAAAGAGCTATGAATCACTAAATCTCATGTGTTAGCCCAAGGCTCTCGAAAATCAGATCCCTAGAATAGCACTGCCTTGTCTGCCTTAATCTCAACCTCAAGATCTCTTCTCAGTAATTAATTATATCATCTCAAACCAATCTCCTCGATACTGATTATCTTAGCATTCTTCAGAAGTCAGGCATTAATATCTGCAATTTCTCTATCATTCTAATTTGAATATAGCATTTGCTTGATTAGAACATTGTGATATATACTTCATATATTTACCCAAAAAGAAAGCCAAAAGTGTCATTTGCATGTAATGTATGTGCTAAGCTTTTGTATATTCTAGGATCAAAGTCAAGATGGAATATGGCTATAGTTTCTCCATCCTACGGCTAATTCTAATAATATTGCTTTCAAGTGTTTAGTTATTTATTTATTACTCTGTTGGATATGAAGCTAGATTAAAATAGTATCAGAAATGAAGAATGTACTTGTTACCTATCAATGATCACTTTCTTGATTTCTAGTAGATGTATTGTTTTATTATTTGCTTCATGGGTTACGATTTTTAGTTTGTTTGGAACTTTGGATTCTTTCATATTGCTCCTTTCACTGTCAAATGCTATACTAACATTCTAACAAGTAGATTATGAATTAGCCTAAATATGGAGTGTTGTTAACGGGATTGTAAACTTCATTTGTATCAGTGTGTTGGACACTTGGACTATCAGCAGCTTTATAAGGCTCAAACTCAATTTACTTGTCTTAAGTTGCCCAAATTCAAGCCTATCATACACGAGGCTTCTACTAAAACAATGTCTTTAAACATGGAGTTCTTAGCCTTCACTCAACTATAATTCTGGCTCCACCTCGTCTTCGCCTCTTACCCTTTAAGGCCATTGATGCTCTCCTGCTTACTCTCTACTTGACTAACACCAATTTATTCACCATCTTCTTCGTCGCCAACTACTTCCTCCACCACTAGCACAACAATATCCACAATTCTACCCCTCCACTCCGCCACTCTCTCTGAACTCGCCGCTATTGTTTTCCTCATTGCCTCCATCTATCTCTTCAGCTTCTTTGGAATTTACTCCATCCAATCCTTCATTTCTAGTGCCTCTCACGATGCTTGAGACATAAAAGGCAAGGATGAGCCTCACTTCATTATCGACGAGGATTGCCACCATGACCTTGGCCAACCACCCTTGAGTGTGTCATCCACTCATCCCCACTCCCACTGCCATCTCTAATGTTAAGGATCTTCACTAAAATTTCTTCAATTGTCTCTTTCCAATCAATCTCTGAAAGGATTCAATTACAATTCAATCTTGGGTAGTGTTGTGAAACACCAATAAGATATGTGCATTATCTTGGGACAGAGTGAGTAACTTTTTAATAAACGATCCTATTTGTTTCCATTTTAGATTTTCAGTATGCAGAATGAATGTGTCCTGTTAGTGTTACACAACAGTACAGGAAGAGTCATGTTTCCATGCCTCTGCCTAAGTACAAGGAACAAGTTTTCTATACATTAATAACTTATACTTTGTAGGACATTATGTCATTATGACCTTGTGTTTCAGCCAACTGCTTCATGTTAAGTTATTTTCTTTTGAAATATTAAAGGGCTATCCAGCTATATGATAAGCCAAGTATTTGCATCTGGATATTGTCTATGACTGAAAAGACAACAATACAGGCAAAGGCATTTAAAATCAGTACTTGTAACACAAAACAATAAATTCAGGCATGCATCAAACTCACTGGTACCATGCATTTATGACTGAAGTTGCAGTGCAGAAGCATACTTCTGTTTTTTAAGCCTTTCATTCTCTTCTTCTAAAGAGAAACCTTGTTCTCCAGCTCATGGGTGTAAGCCTGTCATATCAATGGAATAATATTTTATGGCAACATAAGAAATTTAATCAGGATTTCTCTTTTCCTTTGTCTTCTTCTGGATTTAAGACAAGTTGAAATGGGCTGCTTCCTCAAGACATTTAAAACTCACCTGCTTCCTTGCTCGTGACCGAGCTGCAGACTCCCTGTTTTTAATCATCCTTTTCTGCCTCCTTTCAGCACTTTTCTCAACGACAGTGTCTGGGGCAGTTCGCTTTCTTCCAGGTGCTTGTGTGTCCGATAGTGTTCCCATCATAGTTGGAGACATGGCCACCTGTGTGTCGGGATAACTTGTATCCATGATTGGGTTTGGTACAACAGATAGAGGCTGGCTGTCACAAAAACAGGCAGCATATTTGGCAGTTGTTGCTGTGGAGGTGGTGGCTGCTGCTGTGACTGATGAATTGTTGGGATCTGATAATGCGTCCATTGAGTCGGCTGCTGTACCGCATTCTGCTCTAGCAACACCATCGAATCTGCCAAATTTTCTTTCCCGGTGATGACTCAGCAACTATCCCAGCCTTAACCAAGAAGTCCTCCAGCGTCATCTCACCCAGAGTAGCTTTCCTATCAAGGTCACTCCTCTTCTGCCCCTGCTGAATATCCTGCCACACCTCATCAACAGTCTTCTTGCTAAGATCCCCAGATAGCGGGAGGCTGGAGTCATGGCACAGAGAGGTCCCAGAACCCGGCTGGGCCACTCCAAAATCAGTTCCCCCTTCCCCTTGACTGGCCTCAGCAGTCCATACAGTCTTGAGAAGCTCATCAAGATTCATGCTGCTAAGAGGCTTCCCCAAATGCCCTAATTGATGCTCAACCTCATCAAGAGTGAGGTTGTACAGTGAGCCCTGCCTAACCAATCCACTCGATTGGGAGTCTTGAGTATGAGTGTGGGCTCCACCACCGTCACCCTGAGATCCCATACCTATCTTCTCCCCACCCCCCAACCCCCTAAATCAAATCTATCTAAAATCAATTAACCCAAAACCCCCCTTCAAACTCCAATCACTTCAATGAGCAAAGCGCAAAGCTCAAAGCTCAAAGCTCAGAGCTCTACGCCCAACACAAACGACGCATTCATTCCTTAACAAACCTATACGCTCGCAATCATCGAGAAATATAAATTCATATATTGAAGCAAAAACAAATCAATATGTGTATATACATAGAGAAATAGAACGAGAGGTACATTTAGCAGAAGAACGCGAAGAACCTTATTGTGTAAGAGAATGCACCGGCGGTTGGAATTTGCATGGATATTCAGTGGAGCTCCAGCATTCCCTCAGAACACAACAAAAAGCCCAGAAAGTGAAACCATTCTCTGCTCTGTTAAACTGGGGGCGAGCTAATTGAGTGAGTAACTGAGTTAATTCGTTTTTTTTTTTTAAGTATATAAAAATAAAAATGAAAATATTGGATTTCGAAGCATTAAAGCAGACCGACATTCTATTCTCTCTAGAAAATTTTGCTTCCACCACTTTCATTTAATTATATTATTCGCCTACACCCCCCACGACCCGTACTATCAATTTTAATCCTAATGAAAGCACTCTATTAATATTTTATTAATCGCAATTTTATTGTTATTTTTATAATGTATTGATTAATTATTTATATTATTATAATGGAAGTGGTTATCCACATATACAAGCTAGTGAGTTACTATATGCTTGAACCCATCACCTCTCACATAAGAGAGCAACTTAGTATCATTGGTTATATTGATTAATTATTAGTTTTAATAGGTGTTTGTATATTCAATGAATAGTTATGATGTGCATCTGTATGCACCATGCATGGTGCATACAGATGCAAAAACGACGTCATTTTATAAAAAGCGCGCGTTTCCCTTTTAAAAAAAATATTCAGGTTCGATTCCTAGTAACAGCATTATTTTGTTCATTCATTATGGAATTTTTGTTTCATGGATTATGGAATTATATTCATCGATTATGGAACTATAGTTCATCGATTCTGGAATTATAGTTCATCGACTTCTGCTTTATGTTCATAGATTTTAGAATTTTAGTTCATTCATTCTGAAATTTTTAGTTCATAGATTAGATTATGGAGATTATAGTTCATCAATTATGGAATTATAGTTCATCGATTATTGGAATTCATAGTTCATCGACTATGAAATTATAGTTTCGAATCTGATTTTTTTTTTTAAGGGGAGACGCGCGTTTTATTAAAACGACGTCGTTTTTGCATCCGTATGCACCATGCTTGGTGCATACGGATGCACAGCATAATTTACCATATTGGTTGCATGTATTATTGATACATTTTGAAAATTTTAATCGTGGTCCGTTATTATTATCATATATTTATATCCTCTTCTTCATGTCTTTTTATATTTTAACTTGTAACTTTTTTTTTTTTCATCAAAATACTAATCATGATTTAAATGTCATTTTCTTCCAAAAGAAAACAAAGACAAAACGCTTGTTGCCTTCTTCCATATTATGAAGAAGGCAAGGCAATATTTTTTAAAAAAATAAACTTTTTGTCTAAATCTTGTAAATAAAGTAATAAATCTTGTGGGATCAATTTATAAATTAGTACTCCTTAAGGGCACGTACGCGACAATTAATGATAACCATTCCATGTAGATATTGAATCAAAATCATTTATGACTTAGCAAAACAAATACGGAGTATAAATTAGTACGATGATGATTATTATTTAATTAGCAATGCTTTTTTGAATAGTATTAGTCAAAGTATTCATTTAATTAGCAATGCTAAAAGCACAATTTATATATGATGAGTTGTGTTTGTCGGATCTACCCACACTTCGACCCGACAGAGCATGTGGGAGGATGTAAATCAGCCACCGAAGTTTAAACATTGGTCTCTTACCCCAAATACTGCCCACTAAACCATTGAGTTAAGCCTGCGGGTTTATTTTTAGTTCCTTAGAAGATACGGAGTACAAAGTGTGAAACTTTTGCCAAATGTATTTTATTTTTTACAATAACATTTTTTTTTTGAAGATACAATAACATATATTTATTCCCTTGGTACATAGTATACTCAATTTCTCAAACTCATGACATCCAATTTGAAAGAGACACTTCATGCCACTATACTACAAAGTTTGACTTTTTTAGTTTACTTTTTTTTTAAATGAAAATCTTATTTTCCTAAATTTTTTAGATTATGTAAAATTTCGAAAAAATACATTATATAAAAGCATTCATTGAACCAAATAGGTCCTTAATGTTTTTTAGCAATAATCATTTATGATGGACAACATAAATTTCAATTTAAATATTTTCAAACTTATGCTACGCTTTAACATTGGTATGCCCTATTTACTATTTAGGGAATATTCACAAACTTATTTTATAATTCTCAGTATGCTTCAAAAAATGAAAGAAAAAAAATAACACTAGAATTATTAAAGTTTAGTATTCCCATTTCCCTCCATCAATAGCTAGTCTTTAATGAATTATTTTTTATAATTCACATTTTTCAACTTTGCCAGAGTTATATTTTAAACCCCGTGAATTCATTTTTATATTTATCCGGAGGTAAATTGAGACAATCTAATTTAAGATTCTAACACATAAATTTCTCATCCATTACAACTTTTAATGATTTTGACAATATAATAATGATAGTGGGAAAGGAGGATCCGATCTGCATCTGAAAAAAAATGTCATCTTTTTATTATGAGTATGAAGAGTGGGATCAACTTTTAGAGAAAGGTGGCTTTTTGTTGCCACGTCGGCCCCGCAAGATTCTATTCTATTTATTCTTTTGTATCTTCTCACTATTCACTAAAACCAAGTTCCCAAATTGTTGCCAATGCCTCCTTAAACACTAAACAGAAGCATTCAGCATTAATTTAAAAAGAAAAGAAGAAAAGTAAATATTTGAAATTGCAACGTGCACCTTGATGTTTCTTAAATTTGCATATGAATCATTGCCAGTCTGCCACTAGAGCAAGACATTAAGATAATCGGTCGAATGAACTAAGTTAGTCCCGCGCGGCAGCAGTACCGCTTATTTATTTGTAAATAAAATGTAAATGTTCATAAAACCTGTGAAGTATGTTCACTCAAGACTAACTCACAGGACTATATGAGCCAAGATTCATTTTATATCAATTGGAATAAAACGCCTATAGTAACAGTTGCAGAAACTCCAATAACAACGTACAAGCGAGTGACAAAGAAACCAATGGAAAACGCAGGAGGCCGGAAAGAAAATCTGTCTTGGTGACAAATGGCTAAAGACACCAAGAAATAGGGAATCTACTCATTTGTTTTCAGAAGCTAATTCCATTGTTTGAATTTGAGGGGCTCTAACCTCTGTTTGGTTTAGGTTGGGGGAGTTTGAGTCTCCAGACCTCTCACGAAGCTCTCTGTATTCCTGGCACATCGCACACATGTGGCAGAAAAAATGTGTCACGAAGTCCCCGCATGGTGCTTCCTGCACAGGAATTCAAGAAAATAACAAATTAAATCAGTGGGGAAAATCTTTGAATACCCCTACCAAGCACCTACGTCTTTGCCATGTCAAGACAAAGGAAGGGTATATGCATTGCATTCTCTCTTCAAATAAATTGCAAAGGATGACCTATATGGCTCATATGATTTACAAATATCAAGATGTGAAAAGATCTTTAAGAAACAAAAATGAAAAGAGAAACAAATTGACAAGTGCTTCTGAGATTTGAGAAGAATTGCAAGTCCATTTGGGATGCTTCAAGATTATTATAGGTTCGAGGAGGAAAAGGATAGCCTTTTCAAAGAGTTCTTTTACACACTTTAAAACTAGAGACAGAGAAACTTGGGTTCAAACTTGCCCACACTAACATTTCTTAAGGACTGGCATTGCCTCTTGCCCTCTTATAGAGAAATGATGCTTTATTATATGCTACAGATACCCAACACTCAAGCAATAAGCCCATAATCAGAGTCTCAGGTTAATACACCAACTAATGGTACCTTTTGAAAGTGTTTAGAGCAATATATTTCAAAAAGGGTGGAACAAAAAAAGAAGCAAAGCATTTAAAATTTAAAAAAAAATAAAATTAAATGAAGATGTTCATGCTGTAGTAATTAGTAAGAAACGAGGACAATGATAAACCACATTTTCATCCATCAACATATTAACAAAAAAGCATACCACTGTTGGAGAGAAATTTTGAAACAATACAATCAGACCATCAGACCAGATTAACACATTGTGCAACTATGGAAATAACATACCTGTAGATTGTACTTTGATCGCAATGTTCTACGATAGCCACAAGCGTAACATGCAACAAAGCATCCAGGTAAACCCAGAAGAATTCCATCGGTTAGCATGCAGCAAAATGTATTCACAAGACTCCATAAAATGAAGTGGGTCAAGCATGAACCTGCAAAGGTTCCAGAGCCCAAGAACTCCGCATTTTTCCCAAAAAGATAGCAAGGGCAAAGAAGACCAATGATACCTGAGTACAAAAGTTTGCAATCAACTAAAAAGTTCTAGGCCATCAAAATTAGTTTTGACCATTAGCTATTACACAAGACATCACCTAAAAGCACAAAACAGAAAAGAGAAGGAATGCTTCTAGCTACACAGAGTCTGATGAAGTTTTATACACTCCTTTGTTCTAATTTCTACAAACACTTCCTTTTTGAATGGAAACATGAGCTAAGATCTCAATATCAGCCATTAGGCACCATAGCGGCGGCATAGCCTATCAAAAAGGAAACCAAAACCTATTTCTATGGAGTGGATTATGCATTTGAATGAAATATTCTCTTAAACTGAAAATAGCTTTGAAGCAACAAAAATCCCATTTCTGAAGAAGGAGAAACACATAAAATTTCTACAGATTAAAGGTCAAGAGAGGTAACATTGTTAGATGGCAATAGTTATTTGGTTTTACAAAAAAAGCCTTCATCATGAGAAAAAAAAACACAAAAACTCAACCCATATTTAGTTTCTTATTGTGTGCATTTCCAGAGGTTACATAAGTGATCAGGCTACTTTAACCCAAAAAAAACTAATCACACCCTCAGTGCAAACTCCAGAACTCCCATGTGTTTTAGAAGTGAGCTTTAGAAATCTCTTGACACATTTTTTTCATATATTTAGCAATTCTACCTCCTAGGCTCCTAATAATAGCAATAATCACATGCACCGTATTGGTTGGTTTCTGATATGTTTTAGGACTCACAATTTTATTATTCTTCAGCCATAATAAGTCCAAAACAATGATCAGTGTGGATCAACACGATGACATTGTAAGATTATCCAACGTGAATTGCTCCAGCCAGCTTACACAAGTAGAGAATAAAACACTGCTGTCATACTAGTTAATCACTAAAATTGCACCTTTTATTCACTTTTTTCTCTGATAAATCAGATCTCAAGGCAGAAAGTAGCGTACAGCTCTGCGGATCATCAAAACAAGCGCAGATTCCAGAAGACCACTGTTCCCCGCCATCATTTCCGTGTTGTGGTTGCAAAGGGGCATCTTCCTTATATGGAATGCTTTCGGGCTCTCTATTGGACTGGCTCAACGGAATGTATGGCGGCGGCACATAACTGCTCTGCCCTCCCATTATTTCTTCTTGAAAGAGGATATTCAATTAATAAACACCCTGCAGCAGGATCGAAGAAGAAATCCATTTTAAACCATTCGAAATTCGTTCATCTACTCTAGCGAATCAAACAACGGATCAATAATATAATAAGCCACGGATGGTAGAAAACATATAATATTCTCAGTGATATTTTAACCGCTAGAAATGTTTTTTCATGAATCTAGCAATTCAATACAACAGATCAACAATTTGATTAAAAAAACACATATTTGAGAGGTAAGGAACGTAAGAGAAAACATCAAGGTAGGAGTTCAGCTCACAATTCACAATGCCAAACAAAAATCTAGCGATGAAATTTAGAGAATATAAGTGACAAATCAAACCTTAAGCCCCTTGGAGTCTCATAAACTATGGTGATATTTGAGATACTCGTAATGAGACAGCCGATCTACTGCGCGAGACTCTGAAATTGCTGAGAGAAACAACTCTTTACTTGTTTCAATTCGTCTTGTACTTGGGAGTTGGGAGCAATCGGGATGGAGGCATGGAGCACGCAAGAGCTAACGTAAGCAACGGCTTGGTATTTTTTTTGTTTGTTTTTTTTTTGTTTGTTTTTTTTTTTGTTTTTTGTTTTTTACCTTGATATCTTGATACGGTTGATTATTTTAAATGGGTGGTTATAAGTTCAAATTTCAAAAAAATTAATCGGATGTTTTGTTGGAGGTAGAAAATTCTATAAGAAAAGAATTGCAATTTCATGAGATGAATTACAGGAATAAACTAATGAAAAATAATGTATTAATATTATTTGTTTTTAGAAAAAACAAAACAAAACAAAAAACATGTTGTTTAGCATTGTTTTCACTTTTTTATCTGAAATTAATTTTTGTTTTTCTATTTATTCAACCAACAAATGTTACAAGGATTTGGAAAAAAAAAATGTTTTCCAAAATTTTCTAAATATAAAAACACATAACTTCATCTATAATCATTATTATTATTACCTATAAAATTTCACTTATGTATCTTTAAAAAAAAAAAACAAAAAAAAAAATCTTTCTTTTTTTTGAAACAAAAAAAAAATATATATATTATTTTTGTCACAAGAAATCCAATATGAAAGCTACCTTTAACTACCAAGGTTTATTTTTGTTCACAAACCTTATTTCCGAGAATGTTTGGGTACAAACCACTTGGCCATAGATAAATTGTTCCTAATAACTACCCCGTATACAGTCATTTAATGTGAAAATTATCTACATCGGCGCTTGGTGGAATTCTGAGCTGAAACAAGTTTAGTTAGCAAAGTTTTCATTCTTCTTGCACAGTTCCATGCTGCACAACACCGTATTTCTCAATCTGCAAAGCCGAGCATGTTTGGTGCTTGCTATCTCCCTTGGAACACCACCCCCCCAAAGAAAACTGCCCGTTGCGCCTCTTGAGAAGTTCGCGGTCTATTTTGTTAAGGACGGGATCATTTTTCTTGAACTTCCTGGCAAATGGCCGGTTGCTTTGTATCATTCTTCTGTAATCTTTTAGTCCAAGAGACCTGGGGTGTTGCTTTGGAGGGATGTCCCAAGTGATGTAGTGAAGGTCGTGATTCACTGTCGTGTTCTTGTAGTCCTCAGAATTGCATGCAACAGTTTGGAAATAGCCCTCAGGAGATGAACGAAATTGGTGTAGTAGAGAAGAAGCCTTCTCGGCAAATTGTCCCAGCCTACAACACAGTACTCGGCAAAGGATCTTGACAGAACTGTCCAAGCTGAACCTGAATATGGAAATGGAACTACTCATCAATTAATCTCTTAATTTATACTCTCAATATATCTTTTTATATTAATTAAAACAAAATAGTTAGGAGTTTTTCTACAACTCAGCCGGCTACAGGTGTCTAAAATTTTCATGTTTTAAAAATACAGAATGTGGCATTTTGTATAATAGCACCAAACCCATACCAAACAATTGAGTATGAAATTGTAACAATGAGACAACATTCAACTTGCCCACTCTAAGTTTTGGCAGGGTTTTTAGATTAAGGATTAGATTATTCATCCTACTCTGATGTTTAATAAGGAATAACAAATGTGATATTAGGTAAGTAATAATTAAATGCAAAAAAATTGTCCCACAAGTAGGTGATATGGTTGATCTGTCTTTTTCTTTTACTATATAGGATATGGTTGATACAGGTGCAGTTCGTAGCTTATAAACACATAGAACAGTAAATGAAATTCCTGCAACTTTACATGTACTTCCCTAGACACAGATTTGCTTTTCCCCCAGTCTAATGAAACTCCATGATTGCATTGTTCACATTATCTGATAAACCGGATTACAGCGAGTCAAATTTGTGTGATATGCTTGAGCCATCCACGTGATACCTTAATATTAACCAGGTACAGAGTAAATAAGTGATGGTTTGGCCGAGTGGTCTAAGGTGCCAGATTTAGGCTCTGGTCTGAAAGGGTGTTGGGTTCAAATCCCACAGCCATCAACCCATTCCAGACAGTGGCCTCTTGGATCAAGGGGAGGGGCTATGACTCTCCTAGCAGCCACTCATGATTGGCACTGACAGTCCATATCTTATCTTATCTTATTAGGTACAGTGTAATTAAATGCAAAAATACTTCCCTATACTTCACAAGTAGGTGAACATACCTCGGTAGAATATGAGGGTATCTGGCATGCAAATTTTTTAAAAGTTGTGGTTGTGAAAAATAAACATGACCTATCTAAACATGAGTACACCTTCATATTTTGGTACAACCAGGGGCCGTTCACGGCGTGAGGAGCGAGGCTATACCCACAAGTGAGAATCCGCCGTTATCGTGTTAATTGAACTGAGTTGAGGTTTGATTACAGCCACTCTTTAGACTTTTCCTCAGCTCTGAGTGGCAACAATGCGATTTGAAGTTCAAATTCCTACCTCCTTCTACCGATATCTTTCAATCGTTCGCTACAATCGTTTGCATTTTCCGTTGTTGGGGGTTCGGTATTTGTTCCCTCTCCGAGCCTCCCCAAAGTATTCTTAGGATCAAGGAGGGCCACACAACACACAACAACTGATGAACCTATCACGTAACTTGCTCCGTTTAGCTCAATAATCGTGGAAGAGGTGTTATTCTATCCTCAGCTCATTGCTCACTAACATACATTTAATATCACTCCTCTCACCTATGCTGTTGGACGAGGTCCATGACTACTCATCCTTACGGTGAGCACTGTGAGTGAGAAAATAGCGCCCTATTGGTGCGACCACAGGATAACCTAATAACACGTCACACAATATCCACACAACGCGTAAGTTGACACCAAGACTCTCACTCACCAATCTGGCATCAATTTTTTAAAGTTGCTCGTCCGATCCATATGCCTGGGCCAATGCCTGACACCTCTGATACCTTAATTAACAAGAAAGTAATATACAAGTGACGTTTGGCCGACGTGCGCGCTCTCGTGGAACCGCGCAGATTCTCACCCTCCTCTTCTTTAAAGGAAGCGTGGTTCATAGAGCCGCGGACAGTCCATTTGCAGTACTTCTCAGCAACTATTAAACAACTAGGTATTCAGGAAGGAATAAACGAAGAGCATCACTGCCGTACGTGTGATTTGAACCACGAACTCCCTCTGTGCCCCTTTTCGTACAGAGCCTGAACCTGCATAAACGCCTATTAGATTCTACTCGCCGATAACCGCTTCAGCGTTGTTTATGTCCTATCCTTCTCCTTCAGCTCTCTCCAGAATTCATACCAGGAAGTCATGTGGATGGCTCAGGCATTTCACAACCAAGCTTTAAAAAATCGATGCCAGAATGGGTAATGAGGTTTGTAAACACAGCTTGTGGGGATAGGTTTCCTCTTTTTCCCTCTCTGCCTTGGTTTACCATTATCGATAGGCTTTACCCTCAATAAGATAACTTCTTGTCTCTAACCGGAGTATGGGGGAGGGTGGGAGTGGGTCAATAGCCAAATCATGAGTAATTTATATTTGTAGTGGCAGAACTCTGGGCCGCTTAGATACACTAGCGGTTCTATGCTCACCACCGGAGTGTAGTAGCGTCTAGGAGCGCCTCGTTGTCTCGGTGTTCCCCTCCTCTCGCACACTTCCTAAAATGAGGAGAGTGTGTGTGCTCGAGAAACCCTCCAAAACAAATCCAACCATTCTAGACTTGGAAGAGATGTAAAAATGGAATTTGAACCCACTCCCATTTTGGCTAGAGCTTAAATCTGGTGGCCCTTATAAATCCACTCAGTCAAACCATCATTTAATTTTTATTCTGCCTGTTCTTATTTTATTTACTCACCTCGCCCCACGCCTGCCTCATACCTGTACCCAGGCTCCCGTGTCTCTATCACTTCCACACACTACCAGGACTCTCTGTCAGAAAATTGACGCTGCATATACTCATACCTGCCCTACCGACGGTATTGTGTTCCATTCACCTAACGTGTGAATATAGGGAGTATTTTAAAAAAGTTTGCAATTTAATTACTTCACTTACGCGCGTAAGGAGGGTGGAGGAGGATTGAAATACACTTGGGAAGTGTACACTGAGTATTGACTTGTCGAGATGCCAGTCCATCAAGCTCCCGAGAATCGCTGCTAGTGCAAAGGTTGCATTCGGAAACTCTACCCCATATGGATCCAAGCGGAGCCACTGTGTAACTGTGACATCGTGTAATGTCGCTGCTGTGCCGACTCATAGATATTCCAACCACCCCTCCTTCATTATTCCTTACCAGCCTTTGCAAGAGGTCGTGAAAGCACTTAGACCTCGACTTCAATCCAAAACCATCACCTGTCACTAGTGCCACCACAAGTTTACTGTATTTCAGTTACCCACAAGGTCGCTAAGTCACGTGCATGCTTCTTTTCTCCAGATGCATAATCAACAAATGTTGACTCGCTGTATGCTAGTGCGAAAAGGAAATACATCGGTTGTGAAATCAACTATAGCCAGATATGATCACATATTGCGAAAATCATGAAGGTATCATATAGCACTGGCCGGAGAAAGAGAAACATCATGAATATACAGAATAGGAGAATCTATGTAAACCCAAAAATCCGGTTGCAGGAATTTCATTTACTGTTCTATGTGGTTTATAGCACGCCTTGACCGACTGCCTTTGTCACATACGGGGGAGAGCCATCAAGAAGAAACTCCTCCAATACAAAGGATGGCGGCCTGGTTTTGCCAATAAGAAAAAGACAGATCAACATTCAGTACTCCACTACTAATGTGGCCGAGCACCTAGTAATTTTCCCTGCATTTAATGGTATTTAACTGTTGTCCTATGGAGTTATCACATTTTGTAGACTCCGTAGTTCCCTTATTTAAACATCAGAGTATGATGGAATAATCTAATCCTTAATCTAAAACCCCTCTCTAATTATCGCGTAGGAGTGCCAAGTGAATGTTGATGCTCCGAATAGTAACAATTTTCTCGATACGTTAAATTGTTTGTATGTTGTGTGTGCGGATGAGCCACCCAACACTACAACAGTTTCCGGTGGGTGTTAAAACGACTCAATAGTCTTGAATAAGACAGCCTGTAAATGCCGGTCTGAGTCTGTAGAAAACTCCTACCAAAAATCTATACTGCTTGTAGGTGAGCTCCGTGGGAGGAGGAGAAACCACGTACTCACCTCCTCACCGATGCCTCAACACAGATCTTTTAAGAGATCTTTTTTTACAGGGTAAGCTCGATTGAGCACTGGTCCAATTTTCACCTCCAGTCTCCTGCGAAGCTTCTTCAGCTCGATGGACAGTTCTGTCAAGATCCTTTGGCGAGTACTGTGTTCTGTAGGCTGGGACACATCCCTCCCGAGAATTTTGGGGCTTTTCATCCAATACCTACACAATTTCCGTTTTTCCTGCTCATCTCTCTGGAGGGTATTCTTCCAAACATGTTGCATGCAATTCTGAGGACTACAAGAACACGACAGTGAATCACGACCTTTCACTACATCACTGTGGGACATCCCTCAGGAAAAAGCGAACCAGCCCAGGTCTCTTGAACTAAAAATTACAGAAGAATGATATCAAAGCAACCGGCCATTTGCAGCGGAAGTTCAAGCCAGATAGAGGTGGTAGTACGCGTCACGTCTCACAAGAGGAGAGGGCGGACAGAAACTCCTCACGACGCGCCCCGAGCAGTTCTTTCATCTGGGGGGGGTAAAATGTTAGCCAAGGGAGATATTGCGCAAGCCCCCAAACGTACGTGCTGCCCCGCGCTTTGCAGATTGAGAAATACGGTGTTGTGCAGCATGGGAACTGGTGGCAAGAAGAAATGAAAACTTTGCCTAACTAAACTTGTTTCAGCCTCGGAGGGAAGCGCACGCGAAGCCCGGAGGGGGATTTGGCAGTCACATTCCCATACACATGTAGACGAACTCGTACCTCACCGAGTTTTTCCGATTTGCGGGGGCGTGAGTTAGCCTGGTAGGACACGCGAAAATATAAGCTACCCAAGTGTTGTACTCAAACATTCTCGATAAGTTGTGGAACTCGCCGCTGCGCCGCGGCTGTTGGGCGCAGCCTGTCCGGGCTGTCACGCGATTGGGAAACCTCTCCCAAAGGGCGGCTCGGCTCGGTTTGATGTCCTTCCAAATCGCCGTCGCGCGGCGTCACGCAGGAAAAATCGCTCCCTCCCCCCGCTCCTCCGAAATGCCTAGCCGAAGTTTGACCCTCCCCTGGTGAAACGGGTGCCGCTGGGTTGGTCGGGTGCTTGGGCCGTGCGGCCACAGTGGGGGGAGGTGGAGGCACGCCAGCGCCCCCCGTTGACCTGGGGAGGCTTGTCCTCTGCCCGGAGCCGGCTCGCTATGAGCGCTATGCGGCTAAGCTTGTTCGAAGGCCGCCAACCCTTCCCGGTGAGTGCGCGAGCTGGAGCGGGGTGCCAGGCGTGGCGCGATGCACCGCTGCTACGGTGGTGGTGAGCTGGCCCTCAAATCCCCCCGCCTGGTGGTGCCAGCGTCTGGAACTAGGGCCGGGGGTTCCGTTGGGCGGGCGTGCCCGTTCGCGACGAGCTGGGTGCCGCGGGAACCGTTAGGTTGGCGAGAATTGGATCTCGATCTTGCCATAATTGCTGTTGCGGTAAACAACCTGGGTATAGAACACGCTTGAGCGGTACAGCAGCTTCTCAACTAGAGCACCAAATAGCGTAAATGAGTTAGTTTCTTAATTTATAACTTAAAGGTTCAAATTAAAGCTTTAACTAAATAATTTTAAATTAACTAATTCATAAGATAATGGTTGGTCAAATATGATTCAACAAATAAGAGAAGTACTTTAGTAATTACAAGTTCATATCATATTTAGTCAACAACCTATGTTTAGATGCATTAATTCTATTGTAATATATGGTACTACGAAGTTCACGTACCATAGTTCGTACTATTTTATCTTAAATTTGGAAGCAAATGAAGTTGATAATCTACGAAACATCAAGAAGCATAAATAAAAATATGAAACTAAACAATACTCTATAGCCCTATCTACCAAACATGAACACCAATCACAGTTTATTTTGCACAAATTTATCAATATGCCTAACATATACAATAACACAACAAATTTTAAATAAATAAACACAATAAAAAAGAACAAAAATAATTAAAATAATTACTGATTTTCGAAAAAAAAAATTGAAAACTACGTACGCACCTGCGTCAGTCGCGTCGGTCGTTCGTAGTAGCGGCGGTGGTTGGTGTGCGAGGCAGCACGGCGATGAACGGAGGCGTCAGCGGCGGCAGCGCCGGCGAGCTTGGAGATGGAGAGCGCCGATGAAGCAGCGACTTGAACGGATTGGGAGATGAAGAGCGGCGAACGGCTAATGGACGGCAGGAAAGGCTGATAAGCGCGGACGCGGTTCGGCTGAGAGCGGCGGACCGGCGATTCGCCACTACTACGGACAGCTGGAGTCTTCTGAACTTTGTTAGGGTTGAAGAGGGATTAGAATCTACTTCGCGTCCAAAGTTCGCCACTTTGGACGCGAATTATGTCTGCATTTAATTATTCCGTCAAAAGTTTGCAACTTTGGACGCGAATTTATTTTAAAATAAAATAAATTATATAGTGGCAATTAATTACAAAATTGTCACCTGCACTACACTTTAGGCGTCCAAAGTTCAAACTTTTGGAAGCGAATTATTAGATTTTATTTATATTTTTTGTACTAGTGAAAGTTTAATGGAAAGTACAAAATGTATAATTGGTAATATTGTATAATTAGAATATTGTAAAGTATTAATTGATAATTAATTATAGTAAATGTGAATATTATGTAATAAGAGTGTTGCACTCAAAGAAGGACAAATGTGCACTTTGAAACAAAATACAAGCTGACTTATTTACTCAAAATTACAAATATGCCAGTGCACATTAAAAAAAATAAATTAAAATTCAATCTGGATTGTTGATTGGATTGCATCTATAGTTGAATCTACCGTATTTTTACTTTTGAGGCTATTTTATTATCGCATATATAAATAATATATAATATATAGTATATATATATATATATAGTTTATAAATTAATATATATTAGCAAATTAGTTTTTACGCCGCATTGCGATTGAATAATGCCAATGTTTTTTTTTATAATTACTTTAAAGTATATTAACATGATTATATTGAGATTGTTCATGCATCAATAATTGAATTTTGAATTTGCGTATTTAAATAGGTTATTCTAAATTTACAAAAGATAATATAGTCAAGATTGATTACAATTATCAATAAAATATTGTATAGGTATGGTTGAAACCAAATACGGGACATAAGGGAGAACAAAATAAAATTGGGCATAAAATTTTAAAACATATACTAATATTGAAGAGTTAATTGTTGATTGTCAAACAATGACATTGCAAGTAGTTTTCCCCTTCAATTTGTTGTGTAATTTGAATACTCTTTTTGTAAATAAATCCCCCAAGTAGTTAATATTATATATTTTATTAATTTTATTTTAAAACAATTATTATTATTATTATTATTTATTATTATATTATTATTATTATTATTATATTATTATTATTATTATTATTATTATTATTAAATATAGTGTATACCTAGTCATTTTACATGTTAATATAAAAAGCTAATTTTTTAAATATCTTTTTTAACCGACCGTTGATATAATTCGCTGGTCAAATCAGCTAATATAACCGCTAACTACTGATTGTCAAACAATGACATTACAGATAGTTTCACTTTAATTTGTTAGTTGTGATTTGAATACTCCTCTTTGTCAACAATTCCTCAAGTAGTTAATATGATTGACTTTATTAATATATATAACATTATTTTGTATTATAACTTTGATATTTAATTAAAAAAATAGTGCACAAAAAAAAAAGATAATAGACAATGTAGTAAATATAATCAATTGATGAAATTTGAATGTAAAGAATTTTTACATTGGAGAAAAATAAGACAATATATATAATAAAATTATTTCTCTTAATTAATTTATGATAATAAATAATTTTTTTTTAATAAAGACATTGTAAGGACAATTTAGAGAATATAATCACTTGATGAATTTGAATGTAAAGAATTTTTATATTGGAGAAAAATAAAGACAATATAACTAATGAAATTATTCTCTTATTTAATTTATTGATAATGAATAATTTTTTTGAATAAAAAAATTGTAGATACATAATTTTAAATTAAAGATCGAAATGCATATGTATTATTTTTTGTTGTAAACTACTAAATTATTATTTAATTTAATAAAAATAAAATAGAGTACTAAATATGCCAACTTTGATTGGAATGAGGTTCGAACTTCGAACTTAAGACCTTTCTTATTGAAATCAATGAATAAGTTAACGGTGAATAACAGAAATTAACGAAAAGTTAACGATATCAATAATTCATTAAGGATAAATTAAGTAAATCTTAAGAAAAAATTAAAATCTGATCAATCTGAGCATTCATTTGATTAAAAAACTTGACCGCCTTTTTTTTAACCCATTATAGCCCAACTCTCTTGGGCTTATTAGTATATATATTATATATATATATATATATATATATAGTATAAATGTAAATTTTAACTCATGTAATATTTAATAATACAATGCCTTATAATATATTGATATGTATTGCCTGAATATAAAAGGGTCACGAACTCATTTATTTTTCTATCATTATACACTTTTAATTCTTCTATTATATTTCTCAACATTCTCTTTATTGTTTAGTAATGAAGTCAAATTTTGTCACTGCCTTTGATCTATCTTGCAAGACAAGGAAAAAACTATAGGCCTTCAGTTGACGCGTTGTTATTTGTCCAGAGAATATCAATGCACAGCCTTCAAGGTGTCAACCCAAACTCTAGAGTGCTTATTTCATGACTCTAAAGTTCATATTGCATTTATATATTATTTAAACATCACTTTATTTTTGTGATATTATATTAAATACCAATTAATATTAATATTTATGTTGTATGTTGTATGTTGTATATTCTATACAAATAATTTATATAACTGAGTTGCAAGCTAGACAACGAGTTAATTAGGCCAATTAATACAAATCATAAACACTGCTATATAAAATCTATAAAGTTTCAGCATCGGATGCCTACATCTACACGTTGGCTATTAATTGAAATAATTATTTGTTCGAATTCAAGCATTGATAACATCAGAAAACATAATTGATCCAACTCAATTATTCAATTGCACTATATAATATTTGGTGTTTTAATTTAAATAATTATATAAATCTAAATATTTTAATATATTACACAAATCCATTCTGTGCATCGCACGGGAAATATACTAGTAATTAATAATAATTAAATACTTTAATATATGTATACATATACATATATGTGTGTATGTATATGTATTCTATATTTACATACGTATTTAACTATTTATATTATTTATTATTTTTATTAAATAATATTTTTTTTCAAAATACTTTTTTACTACCAAAACAGAAAAGATTATATATTTACTAAAACTCATTACAATTACTAACTATTTTATTCAATTACTGTCTATTTTGAATTAAATGCCAAAATAATCTAATTTTAATTAATGGTATATTACTAAATGCACCCTCTTTAGGTAATTTAATTAAGAGTCTACGTAAGCAGCAAAAGTTTATCCAACTAGGGAGTATTAGATTTAATGTCATTGTGGACTCATATAAAACGCGACGGATACCTAAATTTGAAAAGAAAAATGTTATTTCTCAATGTAATCTTTATATCTAAAAACATAATAAATCCTCAACCAAAGTTATATCACTCATCTATGTCCAGATTTTTAATGCTAATTATTTTATACATTATGCTTTTAGAGTTATACCATATAAATTTGACAGTTTAAATTCGAATATTTTAATCGAATATATTCGAATAATGTATTCGAATGGAATATGAATAAAATTTAAATTCAACTATTTATTCCATGGAATACAAAATAGTTGAATTCTAATGGAATAATAAGATATTTCACACAATTCAATTCATTTACAATTGGGACTCTTCTTTCTTTGCATGCATAAATAAATGCATCTCGTATAGTATGTAATTGTTCTCTATACGTAGAAAGAGAGAGAAAATAAATAAAATCATTTATTAGTAGAATGGCTAGGTGTTTGTCGGAGATGGAGGAAGGAACGGCGACGGAGGCGCTGTTGCCGGAGAATACGCGCTCGGCGAATTGGAAACGGGAGTTCTTCAAGGAAGAGATGAAGAAGGTTAGTCGCATAGCGATACCCATGGTGCTGGTCACCGTTTCGCAGCACCTTGTGAGGGTGTTGCCGATGATGATGCTGGGCCACGTCAGTGAGCTCTCTCTCTCCGCCGCCGCCGTCGCCACTTCTCTCACAAACGTCACCGGCTTTATCGTCATAGTAAGCCATATATCAACTCTTATTTTACTTGTTTACTGTTTTTATATCAACCCAATTATTTATTTCAACATTACTTTCTTTAGTATTTTTTAGTTTTGATTTTTCTGTGTCTGATTTGATTTCGTTAACCGACACATTGAGAGGGTAGAGTAATTTTCTTTTTTAAATTCTAATCTCTTTTCTCTGAATATTTGATTTTGCCGGCAGTTCGGAATGGCGAGTGCGTTGGAGACACTGTGCGGGCAAGCTTTCGGAGCGAAGCAATTCCACAACTGGGAACATATACCTATGCGGCAATCATAGCTCTTCTTGCGGTGTGCATACCAATATCGATTCTGTGGTTTACTTAGACAAACTTCTGATACTCATCGCCAAGATCCGGTGATCTCTGTGGAAGCCGGAAAATATGCCGTTTGGCTGATCACGTCCATATTTTTCCGTATGCGATTCTCCAGTGTCTTACTCGGCACTTGCAGATGCAGAGCTTGGTCTTTCCCATGCTGGTAAGCGCAGCCGCCACCACATGTTTCCATGTCGTGGTTTGCTGGGTTTAGTGTTCTGGTTCAACTTGGGTATCGTCGCGGCGCATTGTCGGTCGGGTTATCGTACTGGTTTAACGCCGCTCTGCTTGCTTTATACATGATGTTTTCTGCATCCTGCGAAAACACTCGTAGTTGCTTGTGGAAGGACCTTTGTTCTCGCATGGGGAGTTTTTCCGATTTGCCGTGCCGTCCTCCAGCATGTCTTGGTAAGCTAGCTTCTTTGTTTATTTTTATTTGTTAAAAAATTCCTCCTAATTTTTATATTGAAAAAATCCCCTGAAAACCACCACTGATAGATACTCTTAGCTATCCTTATCTCTACAATCCAAAGTTTAAAAGTGATAACTTTTATTTTAAAGAATGGATATTACGGTGCATTTAATTAGTTAATTATGCAGATTTGTAGTTATGTAATAAATTTGTATTATTTTTGAAGGGATAAATTTTGTATTTAATTTAACATGTATAATAATGTAAAAATTGTGTAGTATATAAATTTGAGAAAACAATGCTATGTTGTGA
This sequence comes from Ipomoea purpurea, assembly GCA_009835305.1. Classification (NCBI taxonomy): domain Eukaryota; kingdom Viridiplantae; phylum Streptophyta; class Magnoliopsida; order Solanales; family Convolvulaceae; genus Ipomoea; species Ipomoea purpurea. The sequence continues at coordinate 39,638 of VALG01011298.1, forward strand.
ACATGGTAGTTTCTAAAAATAATCAATAATCTTTAAAACATGAGTGAATGTTTTTTATTCTTTCAACTGTACAAATTAAAACAATGTGAATTGAAAAACATATTACAAATAATTTCATATAAATTCAATTATCATTGATTTATTCTAAACTTTATTAAAATTATAAATGTAATGATTATTTTTATCCTTATTATACACCTAGGATTATTAAATAATAATAATAATAAATAATAATAATAATAATTCATGTGGCATGCGAAATCATCTTGTAAATAAGTTACATAATGTTAGTCTCCCTTTATCTTTGACTTTAATTTGCAGCCTAGAGATGTGGACATTTGAAGTAATTGTACTGCTTGGAGGTCTACTGCCAAATCCTCAACTCCAGACCTCTGTGCTTTCCATATGGTATGAACTTATTCTCAGGGGCCCGCACATACATACATACATATAATTAGATTAAATGAAAAACTGATTATTGGGTGTTTAATTTCATACAGCCTGATGGTTATTTCACTGCACTTCTACATACCATTTTCTGTAGGTGCTGGCGCAAGGTAAAGTCGTTGCTTCTCCTAATTAAGCTTTTATATATATACACTTTTCAATTTATGAGAAAGTCTATCCCGATTGGGGTGAAGGGGCTTTGTCTAGTTGATATGAAATCACGTACTTTTTATTTTTGTCAGCACCGGGATATCAAAACGAGCTAGGAGCGGGCAACCCAGAAACGGCTAAAATGGCAACCTGGGCAGTAATGGTTCTAGGATTTGCGGAGATGTTGGTGGCGAGCATAGCGGTGTTTGGCTGCGGCAATATTCTGGGCTATGCATTCAGCGCCGAGGAAGAGGTGGTGGAATATATAAGAAAGATTGAGCCCTCTTATCAGTGTCATGTTCTTGACAGATGGAACCCAAGGAGTTATTTTCTGGTTTGTCCATCTTATCAACTACCTAGAATCATAAGAGTCATAAGACAAAATTTATCCAGACACCATCTCAAATAGTATTATGTTATGTGTACGTTTTGCAGGGGTGGCAAGAGGAAGCGGGTGGCAGGACCTGGGAGCCTATGTAAATCTTGCGGCATATTATCTGGTGGGAGTGCCGGTGTCTGTGGTGTTGGGTTTTTGGGTTGGTTTAGGAGGAATGGGGCTTTGGTTGGGACTCAACGTCGCATCTATACTCCAAACGATTGTGTTCTTGCTCATAACCATTTTCCACCGATTGGGAGAAGCAGGTTATGCCATATACTTTTTTCATTATATTTTCTTCTGCATCCAATTTGAGTTTTACTTTGATCCAGTCAAGTTGGTTAAGCCATTAATTTGATAACTACAAAATTATAAATTAGACTCTAATCTTAATGAAAAGTGACAAGATCTTCTTAGTTTGAATTGATCAAATGTAGAAAGAATTGAGTTTTACTTCAAACTGATCTCATATTTTGCTGTGTGGGTATAATCACGTACAGGCTGCAATTGCCAAGGAAAGGTTAATGTGTCAGGGCTCCAGTGAAAGACTCATCATTGATTAAGCAAAATCAAACGTACGTATGGCATCTACAGAGTACAGATGAAGATATACCTCTATTTTCAAGAAAGAGAAAAGCATTTTCATGTATTTCAAATTAGTAGTTTTAGATGTAGTCTTATTTTTTTATTCATCACTAATTAGTTTTCGTCGTATGATATTCTGCAACTAATTTCTTTAATTATAATTAAAGGCACTATAGTTTATTGGCATAGGGTGCATTCAAATACAAACCCCCTTAAAATACAAACTTCACTTAAAATACAAACTTGAACTCGTGCACACATTAATATACTTACATGCACACAGAGCGCACTGTCAAATTTCTGAGATTAACTCGTGCACACATTACATACTTACATGCACACAACTCGTAGGAGGAAAAATCACAATCATCCATCAAAGCTTGTGCACACATTAACATACTTGAATGCACACAGCGGTAGAAGGAAAAATCACAATCATCTATCAAAACCCGTGCACACATTAACATACTTACATGCACACTGTACACACTGCCAACAATATCTGGGATTAGCTCGTGCACACATTAATATACTTACGTGCACACAGTTTTTATTTTAAGGGGGATTTGTATTTTAAGGGGGGTTTGTATTTGAAAATAATCCTATTGGCATATCCATTATTGTCATATCATCTCCGATAAATTTATTGCCAATAATTTTTCTTGTACTATTTATATTTTTATATGATTTATATGATTTAAGAGTTTATTAACATGAGGGGACTTTCCTAGCACCCTTCTCTAAGACACTAGTCGTTTATTATGGTTTCTTTTATCATCAAAACAAAATAAACTCATTTTTAAATTTTAATAATGTGTTCAATATAATCCGGTGATATTTATTATTTTTTTATGGAAAAATTGTTATTATATCTAGACAAAAAATATATTTTCCATACAAATGAATAAGATAACAATTAATTTTCCTGTAATTGAGTTATTAGAGAACGAATACATTTGCCTAACTTATGAAAAAACTAAGCACATGATAAATTAATAATCTTTTAAGTTATTAGCCAACACATGCGTACATCTAGACATGTTAGTTATTAATTGAGCAATTATTTTGCAACAAATTTAAGCATGATAACAATCAAATACATAAACGATCTAAACCATATCTTTAATTGCATATATAATATTTTGAGTCCTAATTTAAATAATATATATTAATACAAATATTCTTAATAATTACAACAAATCCATTTCGTGCATCACACAATGAAAATACTAGTTAGATTTAATGTGGTCGTCGACTCATATAAAACGGGACGAATACCTAAATTGAAAAGAAAAAAATGGTATTCTCAAGGTAAAAATTATCTTTTTTTAAATGAATTATATGGAAAAAGTGTCAGACAGGTCACTGAACTTTTACATATTGTACAATTGAACCATCGAAAAAAAAAAAGTGTGCGATTGGACGATTGAAAACTCAAAATTGTGCAAATAGCATTTTTACAGGTTGTTTACAAGTTTCCCTTTAAATATGATGGGGCTTGTTTGTCAATCAGCGGTTAGCTGTTAGCGGTAGCGAATTGTATTAGCACTTAACGAATAGCGGATTGTATTAGCAGGTTTGACCAGCGGATTGCATCCGTCATTTTTAAAAAATTATTTGATAAAATTAGCAGTTTAGATTAACGATTAACATGTAAATGACGAAAAGATTAATATAATATAATAATAATTATATAATAATTAATTAATATAATAATAATATAATAATAAAAAAGATGTGGATTAGATCCCACATCGAAATTGAAAAAAATGGGGTGTTGACTCCCTTATAAAAGGGAGCACAATGCTCTTCAATTTTAATGTTTCACCTTGCCCACCCACATTGAATGGACAAAAATAGAGAAGCCTGAGACTTCTTTATTTAATTAAAGAAGCCTCAGGCTTCATAAATAACTTGTAAATTTTTATTTATTTTTAATTAATTTATTAATAATTTATTAATTTATTAATATATTAATATTAATATATATATTTATATATTTATTTAGTTTTTTAAAATATTTTATATATTTAAGTACGTTAGTTAATAATTAAAGTAGTTATTTCAAATACAAATAATACTATAAGTAACAATAAATTTTAAAATCAACATAATAATAACATAATTAAACTTTTAAAATATTAAATATTACATTGTATAGTTATACTTACATTTTTAATAAAACTAATTTTGAGGTGAAGAACTCAAGTATGTTTTTCTATTGAGTTAATACCCAAATTTGTCCTCAACTATAGTAGTTTTTCTCAATCTCGTCAAATTGATGTTAAATAAAGAGACAATTCAATAATATCATATTGACATCTCTTTACTTTTAACATGCGAAGTGAGAAATCCCCCTTTCTTGTACGAATTACACTCAGAATTACTCCCAGACCTACGAATCAATTTTTATATTCGTAGGTTTAGGGAGTGATTCTGGAGTAATTTGGTTTAAAAAAAATGGATTTCACACTTCACATGTCTATGAGTAAAGAGATGTCAATATTAAAATTACTGAATTGGTTATTTATTTAACAACAAATAGACGGGTTTAACAAATGAGAGACTAAATTGAGAAAAAACAAAAGTCTAGAACTAAATTGAGTAAAAACACAAAATTCTGGGACACCACTAGTCACCAAAAGTCGTTTAGGACAAAATTGAGAAAAACCACTATAGTCGATGATTATTTTGGGTATTACTCTTTTTTTTTTTTTCACCACTATTACTTTCTTTGCTAATTTAGAGGATATTAAAAATATAATTGATAAATTTGTTAAATTAAATAATAGTTGATGCAGCACGAGACAATTACTAGTAGTATATATAAGTGTTAGCTATACGTAGAGAGAGATAGAGAGAAATAAATAAAAACATTTATTAGTAGAGGGGTAGGTGTCTATCGGAGATGGAGGAAGGAACGGCTAGGCGGCGCTGTTACCGGAGAAGACGCGCTCGGCGAATTGGAGACGGGAGTTCTTCATGGAAGAGATGAAGAAGGTTAGTCGCATAGCGATACCCATGGTGCTGGTCACCGTTTCACAGCACCTTGTGAGGGTGTTGCCGATGATGATGCTGGGCCACCGTCAGTGAGCTCTCTCTCTCCGCCGCCGCCGTCGCCACTTCTCTCACAAACGTCACGGCTTCATCGTCGTAGTAAGCCATATATCAACTTACTTTGCCTTTCTTGTTTACTGTTTTTATATCAAACCAATTATTTATTCACCATTATTTGCGTTTTGATTTGATTTCGTTAATTGAACCAGACGCATCTTAAGAGGGTCGAGTAATTTTTATTTTATTTTTTAAATTCTAAAAATCTATTTGCTCTGAATCGGCTGATGAAATAACTCGCGGAGATTTGATTTTTTCCGGCAGTTCGGAATGGCGAGTGCGTTGGAAATACTGTGGGGCAAGCTTTCGGAGCGAAGCAATTCCACAAACTGGGAACATATACCTATGCGGCAATCATAGCTCTTCTTGTGGTGTGCATACCAATATCGATTCTCTGGGTTTACTTAGACAAACTTCTGATACTCATAGGCAAGATCCGGAGATCTCTGTGGAAGCCGGAAAATATGCCGTTTGCAGATCACTCCATATTTCCGTACGCGATTCTGCAGTGTCTTACTCGGCACTTGCAGATGCAGAGCTTGATCTTTCCCATGCTGGTAAGCGCAGCCGCCACCACATGTTTCCATGTCGCGGTTTGCTGGGCGTTAGTTTTCTGGTTCAACTTAGGTATCATCGGCGGTGCATTGTCGGTCGGGTTGTCGTACTGGTTCAACGCGCTCTGCTTCTTTATACATGATGTTTTCTGCATCCTGCGAAAACACTCGTAGTTGCATGTGGGAGGACCTTTGTTCTCGCATGGGGGAGTTTTTCCGATTTGCCGTGCCGTCTTCCAGCATGTCTTGGTAAGCTAGCTACTAGTTTATTTTTATTTGTTAAAAAATTCCTCCTAATTTTTGTATTTGAAAAAATCCTCCGAAAACCTCTCCGGGAGATACTCACTATCCTTATTTCTCATATCTTTCTCACTTTTTAAAATTAATCTCACTCCCACATCATCAAATTTGAAAAATCTCTATTATTTATTCTACATCCTTATGAATCTCATTTTCATTCAAAAATGAATCTCACTTTCATTATATATTATATTTAATAATAAAATCATAAAAAAATAAAATAATTTAAAATTTAAAAAGTACAATTTTATGGCAGCTTTTACTGCCAAAAGCTGCCTGTTACAAAACTAAAGTACAAAAAAACCAAAAGCTGCCTCTTACGAAACTAAAGTACAAAAAGACAGTCCGAATATCAGCCTTTTATGTACTTAGAAAGCTTATTATACATTAGAATTATAAATAAAAAAATAAAAAAATCCATGTAGCATGTAAAATCATCTTGCAAATGAGTATATTGACTGAGATAATGTTAATATTATCTTATCTTTGACTTTTAATTTGCAGCCTAGAGATGTGGACATTTGAAGTAATTGTACTGCTTGGAGGTCTAATGCCAAATCCTCAACTCCAGACCTCTGTGCTTTCAATATGGTATGAACTTATTCTCAGGGGCGCGCACATACATACATAATACATATATATATAATCGGATCAAATGAATAAAAAACTAATTATTTGGTGTTTAATTTCTTACAGCCTGATGATTATTTCACTGCACTTTTACATACCATTTTCTGTAGGTGCTGGCGCAAGGTAAGGTCGTTGCTACCTTCTAATTAAGCTTTATATATATGTTAATCCATATACATTGTTTAGTTTACGAGAAGGTCTATGGTCATTACTCAAAAGTAATCCCGATTGGGGGTGAAGCAGGGCTTTGTCTACTAATAAACTGAGACGTGACTTTATGAAAATATTAACATAAATATTATATTATAAAAAACATACATCTAAGTTAACGTACTTTTTTATTAATTTTATTTTTTAGCCACTCCTACGCGAATTAATTCAATCTCAATGGATATTAAAGTCATTAAGATGAGCGCTATGTAGTAAACATACTCAAGAAAATAAACTGGCTAAAATGTTAAAACTCTGGGGCTTATTTATGAAGCCTGAGGCATATCATTGTAAGTTCATATAGAAGGATTTGGGCTCAGGGGGTTCATCGATGTTTGTTAATGTGGGGTAGGCCGAGCTAGTAGCGCGTGAAACATTAAATTTTAAGGAGCATTTGCTCCCTGGTTGCGTGGTCTTGACGCTCAACCACCCGCATTTTTTCAGAATTTCGTAATGTGGATCTTTTCTCCCACATTGGCGGCTCTATTTGTTTTCTCTTATATATTGCGACCTTTACGATAGTTGAGGAGTTAGGTGGATATATTATTATATTAACTTATTATTTAATTATAAGATAAAGGATGTCATTAAGGCTCCTACTTATCTCATAGATTCGTTCAGTTCAGTTTCTTAGTTATCAGAGATTCGCTTAAACCCCAAGAAAGCTTCTCTTTTTTTCATTTGAGATTTTTTAAATAGATGGTCGCGCCTGCAATCCTGTGGCTCATATATCAACGACTGCTTAGAGTACATTACAAAGACTCCGACTTATTCTGATTTAGGTGCAATTACCCATACATTCGCTACCGCTAACAGTCTTATCACGCTGTTGACCAGAGTCAGAAGGTCCCAAATCTGTGTTTAAGTGGGTACTTTGTTAAACAACCTGTAAAATGCTTATTTTTGCACAATTTTTTGAGTTTTCAATCGTCCAAACCTCGCTACATCTATATGTGTTTATTGCTATTGTTTTCCATTTGATAGTACATTATATGTAAAAGATTCAGTGGACGCTGGCCAATATTGATACAGGGTAAGGGTGTGATGTTAAGAGAACCTGGGAAAGATAATGTTTAGCCTTGATGAAAGTGTAAACCATCTCTCTGTCTCTCAGGCAAATTATATTATCTTGTGGGGTGGGTTGATACCCTTGGCTCGGTGGATGCTGTGTCGACGGATGCTGAGCATATTTTGGTAAGTGTATTTTCATGGTTGTTGTGTGCGAGGAAGAGAAATGGGGTTGTGTCGTCGTTTTGGATTGTAGAATTAAGCATACAATTCGATCGTTCATACATTATATAATTACTATAACCAATTATGGATTTATGTGGAATCAAGTATTTTGCTTATAACTATTAAGTGTCTATCTTAAACCGATAATTTGGTGATAAGAATAGCCGCTCTATGTTTGTCATGCTCATATGATGTTTTATGTTCATTCATTTGCTTAAATAGTGCATTTTACGTATATTGCTCACTGCAATTCATAAATATCTCTGCTCATATTGAGTGTACGCATTTGTGGTAACTTTGGATTACCAGTCGCAATGTTGTATTTAACTTGTGTATTCATTAATTAGGCCACGCGAATGTTTCGTTCTCTAATAACTCAATACCAGGGAATTAATTGTTATCTTAATTCATTTGTATTGGAATAAATTAATCATTTTTTTTATATGTTCATTAGGATTATTGATCATCAATATTTTCCATAGATTAAATAAATCATTGTATGATAATTCTTATAATATCACCGATGCATTATAAATGTTGTACATATATGGATTAAGAATATAATAATTGATTTTGATATTGTTTCATATTTGGTTAGCCTCGCTCGATGTAGTAGGAGATTATATAACACTTCGACAGGCTGGTCTTTATGAGAAGGTGTGGCAACGGAGAAAGAGCGACCTAATGAGTGTCGTCAATAATATGTGCTTCATGTAGGCATTCCACAGGTGTAAAGGAATACATTAATCATCGAATTGATATAATAGTGCAAAGATCAAAACGTTGGGTGTAATGGTAATCTTAGATCGGGATTGATTAATGACCTCAATTAATGGAATCATTCGCCTAATAGGATTGAAAGTCAATAACAAGCAAACCCTCCTTTTAAAAATACATAATTTCCCCCTGAAAATGTAAAAATTGTATTGTGTTCAACAACGTTAAAGTTTTCATGATATATTGCCCAACTATTTTTTTAAATTATACTTTTAAAATAAGGCACGAGCTAATCCCTACCGGAATATTGTTGGCAAGTGATTTGTGTACGTTTGTGCCATGTATTTGCAGGTATATTCTTCTTTGTTTGCGAACTGCGGTTATTGATAGTATATATGATCTTTGAATGAATTCTGTTTAACATGATTTTTCTTGTATGATTTATCTTAGCTTTTTATATAATTTAGGAGTCATAAGTGGACTTTCCTAGCACACCTTCCCTAGCTAAGATAGCAGTCCTTACCTGTTTCCTTTATCATTCAAAACAAAAATAACTCGATCTTTACATTTTTCATGTAACATATATGTAATTAAGACAATACAGAGAAATATGAGAAATGGGATGTAAATCTAGGGTTAAAGTACCTACGAGGTCCTATATTATAGCGTTTTGTTCAATTTAGTTTTATATTTTTATTTTGTTCAATTTAGTCCTGTAATTTCAAAGTAGTGCAATTAAGGACAATAGGTAACGATGTTAATATTATCAATAACTTAGGTTACGTGGCACTGATGATATTTATATTCATACTCATATTTACTTTATAAATATTTAAATCTATCATTTTACCACCAATATATTAAATTAGTATGTCCAAAATAAATAATTACGACCATATTCGTAATGAGATTTAGACAATTGTCCTTAATTTTATCACTTTTTAAAGTAGAGGGACTAAATTAAACAAAATAAAGTACAACGACTAAATTGAATAAACACTATAGTACAGGGACTTCATAAGTACTTTGACCTAAATTTAGCTATCTATCGAAAGATATACTTATATAATTTGTAAAATTTCATGTATAAGTCATAAATATTATTTTAACTTGATGTATACCAAGACCTTGTAATTTAATGGTATCTAGTCATTCTCCTAAGTGAGAATGATATGTTCAAGGTTTAATGGAGACAATTAGTAGTATGGTAATATTTTATACATGAAGTTATATTATATTACGTAATCAAAGAGTCAAGAAAGTTAGGAGTACATGCATCATTCCGGCCACTTGGTACACCTAACCCTTGCCTCATCCGTATTGGCCGTGTGGTCTACACAAAATCTTGATGTGAACTGACATTTATATTGAGACCCACATGAAAATAATAACTTATCAATTTACATTTTGTATTCCTAACTTATACTTTTACACACAAAACCTTGATGTTGACACTTATATTAGAACCCACATGAATGTACCGAACAACACAACCATATATCCATTATACAAATAATGGAAATACAATTCCGAATAATTACAGCAATATAGGCCGGACCGATTAACAATGTCACTATTTGGACCATTGTCCAGGACTATGTGGTCTAATGGTACTCGGATTAGACTTCCATTTGAAAGATTATGAGTTCGAGCCTCAGGAGGCGTTATTAGTTCTTTGTGTTTCAATAGGTTGAGAAAGTATATGAACTACTACAATGTAATAGAAAGTAGCATTCAAAAAAAAAAAAAAAAAAAAAAAAAAAAAAAAAAAAACAGTGTTCACTAGTCGGACCATTGTTGAGAAGTAGTCGTCCGTCTCAACACGAATATTAGAATAGCCTCGTTCCTTGATCCACACGAGTGTCTCGTCATTGAAAATTGAGATATCTATACTAAAAGTGGTCAATTTAGAAAATCTAATACTATAGCTAATGAAATTAATAATTAATAGCTATATAGAATAATGTTACTATATACTATAATATAGAGAGAAAAATATAATTAAGTACTTTGTAGTTATTAATATTGGGTCTATTACGAAAATGATAAAACATGCATAGTCATATTTGCAGTCTATGTGGAATGTGAATTTTGATAATTATGTAGATGCAAAGAATAGTTTGTGTTTGGAATCTGGAATCTTAAGGTTAAATAATGATACTTTAACAAAAAAGAAATGAGAAATTAATAAATATAATTTACAAGTCGTCCATGATTGAAAAATAAATATAGAAGGTTGAGCCACTGCTGGGAAACAACAAATTAAAATTTCGATCACCCGAAAGTGGTTAAAAATGGACTAAATCCTGTCAAAAATGTCTTTTCCGACCACTTTTTCGACGATTTGGGGGATTCAAAAACAATAATTTTTCAAAAAAAAAAAAGAAAAAAAGAAACATTATGTCTCGGGTGAAAAATTAAACTAACAGTATAAGTGGGTTGTTGATGGATATCTCGAGAGTATAGGACAAATTATTGTGTGAATCATGGTCTATACAATATTGTGTGGATCATAATAAAAAAAATTACATTTTTAATATATTTAAAATAGAGTCAATACTCAAAATGATCTTTAACTATGTTGGTTTTTCTCGATTTCGTCCTAAACGACTTTTGTGACATGATTTAGTCCCAGACTTGTGTGTTTTTACTCGATGTAGCCCTCCGTTTAATTTTCCGTCCACTTGCTATTAAATCTAGGGGTAAACTTGTAAAATTGTCATAATTCATGCACAAACGGCTAATAATCATCAACAAAATGCAAAATCTAGCTACCATGTATGATGAATAATAAGTTTCAGTGTAAACGCGAGATTCTAAAGTTTAAAGAAACATCAGACCTTAATCTATGACTTGACTTCGGGCAAATGCCAGAAACAACATTGAACAATGCAGCAAGAAGAAAATGTTCATAAAAATGAGAAGAGAGTGATAGAAACATACCATGAAGAAGAGCAGATAAGCTACCAGCAGGCATGTAATCAAAGATTAATAATTTTTCATCTCAGGAATAGTAAAAAGTTTTTAATGTAAGCACATTTTCATTCTTCAGCTTCCAAAACTTCCATTTGACCCTCGAACTCTTTCTGGTTCACAGTCACATCCTTCAGCCGCTCGTAGCTCGTTTTGATGCTTCCTTTACCCAAAACCTCTGTCGATGCCCTCAGCAAGTCCTCCAGATCAAAACTGTAGTTCCCTTCGTCGGAAAATAATACCAATTTTGTAACACCCCCGATTTCACCAACATTTTAAAAACTTAAATTCAAAGATAAACAGCTAATCATCAAAGCAATCATAAAGCGGAAGCAATTAAAAATCGGGAAGGTGTTATGCCACACCCCTAGAATTATGGGTGCACAGGCTAAATCTATCAAAATCATTAAACATAACACACGTCTAGGCACACAGGCCACTAGTCTAGGCACACAGGCCAACAAAACAAACATCTAAACACCGGAGCTACAATATCTAGAGTCCACATCTAGCGCGCTCGTCATCTACTCAAAACCTGTAAAACATGGGGATAACACCCGGTCAGTGAATAATACTGGTAACCCATCAATACGCGTTAAGTATCATAGTATAGATAGATATAATCAGAGTCATTTGGAACTGAGGAATACAATATATAGTCATTTCAAAGCCAGAAGTAGATCAACATCAAAGACTCATCACACTCTCAACAAGAACGAGGATCAACAACCTCAACAAGACTACAACCACAACAACAAGAGACAACATAACTCTAGATGCAACCTACCATTCACAAGGTAGAGTTCATCAAACTCAGGCTCATAAGCAAGGGAATCACGCAATCACATAATGACAATTTCATGTTTCAAGTTCCAACTTTATGACTACCCCCGACCTTATAACTAGTTCCAACCTTTACCTCCTAGTGCCACCCTATACTTCTGAGTCCAACCTTATTCCGCCTGGGACCGTCTTCCCCCACCAATCAGAACCGTATTACCACCGATCTCATAGTACACGAGGGTACTGTAAAGTCACAATATTACGACCGATCTCGTGAGCAAAGCTCAATAATATTACCACCAATCTCAATCATAATCACACACATTCATCATCATCATCAAGAAGATTGAGGCTCATCAATAGCCCAATCGAGTATCAACAAAGGGTACAACGACTTGTACAAGATCACATCATAAGGATCAATCAAGACACTTCAATGAAGACATGAAGCAATACTCAAAAACAAAGGACGACAATCCATCATCAATTGATTGACAATGCGAGTTGCCAACCCCAACAAGAAGGAAAAACACACACATACTAGCAAAACAACATCAAACTAGTATGCTCATCAAACAGGTAAACCAAAAGGGTTCCAACGAACTTCAAGACTCATATTAGCCCAACAAATCACAAAGTTGGACCCTTAGCACGATTCAAGGCACCAAATCCTAACATGGCTTCCTAACACATCGTTCTAGACATACGAAATCAAGAAGACTCACAAAAGCTCAACAATTCAACAACGGGGGCCAAAACATCAAATACTAAGAAGAAAGAATCACGGGAACAAATCCCCGCAATTCCCATACACGTTCCCCCCGGGTGGGGCCATGGGTAAGCCCCCACCCGTGGGGTACATACCCTGAACCACCTCGTTCCCCGTGGGTGGGGCGGCGAGTAGGCCATTGCCCGCCGTTCCGCCGCGGGTACAACACCTGTACAATATTTTCCTTCGGGGGATTTTCATCAATAAACCAAGTTCAAGTCCAAAAACCCAAAATCTCACACACAACAAGATATGACTTGAACCCAAGAAATAGCCAAGCAATGACATTCAATAAACTTAAATACAAGCTCTAAACATGCATCATCACAAGATCATGCATCAAATCTCACAAATCACACCAAGAACATCAAATAGAAGCCAATAATAAGCATTTAGGTAAGAAAATAGGTTTGTATACATGGTCATGGGTTACTTTGTAGCTTTAACCAACTTTCCTTTTCACCCTCTTAAGCATTTTCTTAGAGCTCGCTCTTCTCACCAATTCTTACACAATGCCAAAACACAAAAAGATCTAACTTAGATAAGCACTAAAAGATGAGTAAAAACACTAAAAGCTATGAACCTTTACCCTTTCTATGCTTTGGGAAGAAGAAAGTAGGAATCTTGGTGAGGATCTTGCAAGGCTAGGGGGTTCTCCTTTTTGCTTGAAGGATAAGCTAGGTTCTTTTAGAGAGATGCTAGAGTGTTTGAGACTTAAGCTTTGAGTGAGGAATGAATGAAATGTCTTGCTAGGGATATGTTAAACAACATTCATGAGTGGGACGGTCACTTTTACCCTACTAAGGTTGGAAAGACAAGGGGGCAATGCAACAAACCATAAGCAAACGGTACACTTGATTGACTTAAGGTGACTAGTCAAATCTAGTCCTCGACTATTAAAATTTCAGGATTTATAGAAATGAGATTACCAAAGAATAGTAGATTAATTCTTCAATTAATCCCAATTGTATTTAGATTTATAAGGGTGTCCACATCTCCTCCCTAACAAGAAGCTTCGTCCTTGATGCTTGGGACACGACGGGTTTAACAAAAAGGTAGCACAGGATCAAGATGCGCAAGAGATAGCAAGGTGTAATAAACGAAAGGTTCCAAAGATCAAAAGTTGCATTGCCTTCAGGTAATTGGAGAAAACTTCTCAAGCAAACAGACCACTAACACCACCTTAAGGCCAACATACACCACATCTACACTAATCCTAAAGCACAGAACAAACTAACTCAAACGAGGCAAAGAACAAACAAACCACTTAAACACAAGTAAACCAAAGCAACCAGAAAGCACCCTAAACGCCAACTAACAAGTACAAACCAACCAAGCCGCACAAAAAAAACAGGGGAACGAGCTTACACCGAAATCCAGCCTAAAGAGAGAATCATCCCTCTGAATCCTCGGCATCCTCATCAGAGAGCTTCTTCGGCTCTACTCGCTAAGCTAGGCTTCCAGCCTTCTTATGTCACGGTAACCAGATGAGGCCTTCATGGAAGAAAACCCTCTTCGATCATCCGATTTTGTTATGGAGAAAGGGCCACCGACACGCTCCCTCGTGGGTTCATGGCATCATGCTCTTCTTCAATCCTCAACCCTCTTTCCTTCTTAAGCTCTCCTCACTTCCCAGGGTCACTTTCCTAGCTTCATCTTCTTCTTCTTCATCACACCTCTCTCCCAAACTCTGACACCTGATTCAACTTCCCAACGGGATCTCAGCTGCTTCAAACCAAGAACTCTCTCGGCAGGGGGTTTCTTTGTTACTTCCTCCAGGGTGATGTATTCATCTTTTCAACTGAAACAAATTGCAGCTCCGGGGTTCACGACCATCCAAAAACATTCTTGCCTCACAGGCTTGGCACATCAGCCGTCTATTTCACCCCTTTCCTCAGGAAAATCCAACTCCAAACACCATACCACAGGGCAGCTTTTACGGTTATGGTCCTAAAGTAGTCCATCGTGTTGCAACATTAAGGCAGGCAGGTTGAACTTCACTTTGTATTTCACGCAAAAGGCAAATGTGCAATCCAACTTTCCCAACAAGCTACTCTTATTGTTGTTGGACTCAAAAGTAGAGGGTGATACTAGGAGGTAAAGGTTGGAACTAGTTATAAGGTCAGGGGGTAGCCATAAGGTTGGAACTTGAAACATGAAATTGTCATTATGTGATTGCGTGATTCCCTTGCTTTTGAGCATGAGTTTGATGAACACTACCTTGTGAATGGTAGGTTGCATTCTAGATTTATGTTGTCTCTTGTTGTTGTGGTTGTGGTCTTGTTGAGGTTGTTGATCCTCGTTCTTGTTGAGAGTGTGATTGAGTCTTTGATGTTGATCTACTTCTGGCTTTGAAATGACTATATACTGTATTTCCTCAGTTCCAAATGGCTTTGATTATATCTATCTATACTATGATACTTAACGCGTATTGATGGGTTACCAGCATTATTCACTAACCGGGTGTTATCCCGATGTTTTATAGGTTTTTGAGTAGATGCGAGCGCGCTAGATGTGGACTCTAGATAGTGTAGCTCTGGTGCTTAGATGTTTGTTTTGTTGGCCTGTGTGCTAGACTAATGGCCTGTGTGCCTAGACGTGTGTTATGTTTAATGATTTTGATAGATTTAGCCTGTGCACCCATTAATTCTAGGGGTGTGGCATAACCCTTCCCGGTTTTTAATACTTCCGCTTTATGATTGTTTTGATGATTAGCTGTTTATCTTTGAATTTAAGTTTTTAAAATTTTTGTAAAATCGGGGGTGTTACAAGTTTGTTCCTCTCCCCTTCGGCCGAAGCACCAGTCACGTTGTCCTTCGACGATGGCGTTCCCCACTCCACCGCGGGCTTTCCCTGAACTACATTGGCAACTTTGTTATCTTGGGCTCTTGCCTTATTCTCTTTGATAAATAGAAAGAGAATGATTAATAGGAGTAGAAAACCGACACTAACCCGGTAACGATTCCAACAATGGCGGCAATAGAGAGGTTTGGACTTCCTGTAGGGAGGATTATTTTTTTTTTTTTTTTTTTTTGGCCGGACGAAAGGGGAAGGGGAAGGGGTAGGACAAGAGGAATTTTGGTTGAGTCAAATTGGTGAAATTGTTACAGTGAAACGGGATTGCACTGGTGAAATTGTTGGAGGAGAGATCAAGCTGGATCTACCGAGTTGACTTGGTGAGACTCGGCGGAAACTCACGGGATAATCTGCTATCCTGAATGTAAATATTGCGGAGACGTAAAGGGTAGAAAAATCCTCCGGGATAGAGTCGGTGAGCCTTTTCGAACTGAGACTTCCACGGAGCAAAACAGAAGAGGGAAATAAATCTAAAATTGAGGAAATGAATCTAAAATTCTCATTAGTTCTGAAAGAAGGTGCAACAGAAGCCTTTTATTACATCAGAGGAAAAAAAATCTAAACACTCTAACTGCTTTTAACAGAAAATAACAGAAAGCATAGTGATAACAACCAAGGGAAGAATAGGATGGTGACAAGGATCAATATCCTATTCTCCTAAAGCCCCGTCAAGATGGATTGTACAAGTCTAACAATCCAAGCTTGGAAATGTAACTTTGAATGAGCTAGACAATGTGCTTAGTGAAAGTATTTGCTGCTTGATTACAGAAGAGACATGAATAGTTGGTGATTCCATTGTTAGCTTCTTTCTCTGATTAAGTGTAAATAAAGCTCTATGTGTTTAGTGCGTTCATGGAACACTGGATTCTCTGCAATGCAATAGCTGATTTGCTATCACAGTATACAGCTATAGAGCCAGCCTGCTGTACCTCAAATTCTGCCAGCAGAAAACACAACCACTGAACTTCAATAGGTTGCTGTTGCTAAGGTTCTATACTTAGCCTCTGATGATGACCTTGAGATGGTGGTTTGATTCTTAGACTTCCATGATATTAAGGTATCCCCTAGAAAGATACAAAAACCAGTGACAGACTCTTTGTGTCTATGCAGGCTCCCCAATCTGAGTCTGAAAATGCTTTCAGCTGTAAGTCAGAGGAGGATGAGATGAGTAAACCTTGGCAGGGAGCTGCTTTGATGTACCTCAACACCCTATGAGCAGCTTGTAGATGTAGGTGAGTAGGTTTATCAAGAAACTGAGAGAGCTGTTGTGTAGCAAAGCTAATGTCTGGCCTTGTGATGGTCAAGTATAGGACTTTCCCAATCAACCTCCTATACTGAGAATTATCTCCTAAAAGCTATCATTCACTTCTGCTAAGCTTGTGTGATAGCACTGTGAGGCTGTGGAGAGGCTTTGAGTTGGTAAAGCCTGCATCATTGAGCAGATCAAGGGCATACTTCCCCTGACAAACAGCATGCCCTTCTTCTGCCTAGCCACTTCCAAGCCAAGGAGAGGTACTTCAAAGTCCCCAAATCTTTTATTTGGAAATTTATGTTCAACTGTATTTTTACCTCTTGTATGATCTCTAGGTTAGGACTAGCCACAACTATGTCATCCACATAGATTAATAATGCCACAAATGATCCTTCTTTGCCTCTAGTGGAAAACAATGACTGTCACACATGGACGGCTTGAATCCCATATTGCGTAAGGCAATGCTCAACTTAGTATTCCATTGTCTACTGCCTTGTTTCAGGCCATACAAGGACTTTTTCAGCTTGCATACCGCTGCCAGTGCTTACTTTAAATCCAAGTGGTGGGTTCATATACACTTCTTCCTTTAAATCCCCATGCAAGAAGCATGTTGACATCCATTTGATGGAGATGCCAGTTCTTTGCTGCTGCCACTGCCAAGAGGTTCTAATTGGTAGTCATTTTGACTACTGGACTGATTGTTTCCAAGTAATCATACCAAGTGTTTGATTATATCCTTTTGCCACAAGCCTTGCCTTATACCTTTCTATAGTGCCACTAGCTTTGTGTTTAACTTTATACTCCCCATTTGCACCCAAATTGGTTTCTTTGAGGGGGACAGGTTCACGAATTCCCAAGTATTTATCTTTCCAGTGCCTTGATTTCCTCTGCATGGCCACTCTCCAGTACTCATGCTGAGCAGCCTCTTGATAATTCTTAGGTTCAGAACAGCAGTGATATTCATAGCAAAAGATTGGAAGGAAAGGTGACAACCTGCTGTAATCCAAGACTTTGCAAATGTCATGAGGGGATGTCTTTACAGTTGCATTGTGGCAAACATAGTCTTGCAAGTAATTGGGAATGTGTCTCTACCTGGTTGACCTCCTATTGATTCGTTGTTGAGGATCTCAGGAGGGGAATTGTGTATCACATCAGGTAGCTGCTCATTTATCTCATTCAAGGGATAGGAATCAGCATGTACATCATTGTTATGGCTGGGCTCTGAAAAAGTATTCCAGCTGGTTCTAGGGACTCATATTCAGGGTGGGAATTTGTCTGATTGGTAACCTGACTTTGAGGAATTTCTAGATCCTCAATGAGAATAGTACCATCTATAGGGAGTATAATCTGAGGATTTCCTTTCTCCGGATCACTAGTCTGCTGGAAAGGAAAAATATACTCATAGAAATCTACATCTCTAGATATGAATAGCTCTTTTGTTTTAAGGTCATATACCGTTGTATCCTTTCACACCATTGGCATAACCAAGAAAAATTCACTTTTAGCCCTTGCATCCAATTTAGATTTAGTCCTACCACAGTGGCATAGGCTTAGAAACAATAACTCTTAGATGCTGATACTGAGGTGCCTTTTTCATCAAAATCTGATATGGAATCTAGTTGTTTAAGGCAGCTGAAGGAAGCCTATTTATTATGTAAGCAGCATGGTAACAGCACCATTCACCCCAAAATATTTTTTGGCAGGTTGGCCTGGAATCTAAGAGCCCTGGCAGTTGACAGCAAGTGCCATGCTTTCTCTCAACTCTACCATTTTGTTGAGGTGTATAGGTAGCATGATGTCTGATGCACAATTCCTTTTTTACTAAAGAATTCTGTCATGTTAAACTCCAACCCATTATCTGATCTGATGCACTTAACACTAGTTCCAAACTGATTTTTCAACTAGGTTGCAGAAGTTTGTAAGGAAGCTTCTAACTTCAGACTTTAACTTCATCAAAAACACCCAAACTGCTTACCATGATCATCCAACAATGTAAGAAAATAATAGTGCCCATGAATGGTGGAAACCCTATAAGGACCCCAAACATCCACATGCCAACAAGTCAAAACAGTTACAGACAATAATACTAGGGTGAAATGGAAGCCTTTTTGATTAGCAAAGTGACAATTGTCACATATCAACTCTTTATTTGATTGAATTGGGGTTCTACCCTTTCAAGAATTGTATCTTTGAATATGAGGCATGCCCCAGTCTAGCATGCCACAATGTACATTTATGAACAACTGAAATATAATTGCATACAAATGGAATCTAAACAGGAGAAACTAGGTGATATAAACCAGTTTGTAGCTCGCCTTCCAATCACCTTGCCATGGGTAACATCATGTATAACACATTGATCGACTGCAATTTCATAACACAATTGGTGTTTCTTAACAAAAAGCTCCCACTGAGATTAGGTTATAATGGAAACCAGCAACATAAAGCACATTATGCAAAAACAAAATCATTTGGCAGATAAACTGAACTAGTGAAGCTAATGGCAACTCTCTGACCATTTGGCAAACTAATATGCAGATTATGAACTTCCTTTTGATTGCTCAACATTTCTAGTTCACAAACAATGTGGGAGTTGCACCACTATTCACAATCCAATTATATTTACTAAATTTGACAAAGTTGAGTGAAGGATGCCATACCTTCATTTTGGAAATCAGTGGATAGGATATTGGCAGAGGCTTTTGGAGGCTGATCGAGGGGTGATTTTGGGCTCTCATTGTCTACTTTCTTGGTCTGCATGAATTCAAGGAACCTTCTGAAGTCATCTTGGTGAATGACCCCCCCCCCCCCCACCACTCTCAATATTAGATTGATGCAATGCTGAGGGTCTTTGTGTCTGATTTGCATAACCTTGATTCGTTGACTTTGGTTTCCAATCGGGAGGATAACATGCCTCTTATAACACTTATCCTGGGTGTGTCCTGTGTAACCACAATATGTACACACATGTTCTTATCTACTGATGAGAGCTTCTTGAACCCTAACTGAAAATCTCCATAAGTCCTAGCCATAAACACACTGCCTGTAGTGTTATTCTCCCTTGCTTGGTGCAATTGACTTCCAAACCCAGTAACAGCCATTTGAAACTGTCTTTCTTGTTGAGCAATCATTGAGTAAGTCTCATTGACATCAGGCAAAAGCCTCATAAGCATAATTTGGTTCCTAGCCCCCGTGTACTCCTCATGCAACCCAATCAAGAAAATAGACAATTTGTCTTTCTTAGAATGTTCATTGAGTTCATCAATCTTCTTACCACATTCACACTTAGTGTTGCAGGTACAACTCATTAAAAGGCCTAAGGATGTTCAATTCATCCCACATCAGTTTTTGTCTAGTGAAGTAGTCATTCAGCGAATTATCTCCTTGCTTGGTTTGACAGGTTTCACAGTTGATCTCTGCAATACGAAACAGATCCTATTTCCCAAACCCCTATTGAGGTCATTCCAGATTCCATAAGTCATATCAATCCACAATACACTCCGAGCAATGGTTGGAGATAGAGTATGCACAATCTAAGATCCAACAATATTGTTGCATCTTTCCCAGGCAAGGTACCTTTCCATATTGTGTGTGCTAGGTTTTGTAATGGTTCCACTAACAAAAGCAACTTTTTTTTTTTTTTTTTTTTTTTTTTTTTTTGTGCAAGATAGAGCCATGGTCATGGCTCTAGCCCAGGGATGGTAGTTTGAGACATCTAACTGGAAGGAAACCAACTCTAGGGTTGGATTCTCGTTTATATGTAGAAAGTAGGGATTTGAATGAGCTTGAGGATCAAAAGGTACCTCTGAGGCATTAGGTATAGATGACGGTGCGAAAACAGTGGGATTGTGTTTCCAGTGGTCGGATTTGCTACTGGATTTGTTGCTAGAGTCGTCTCATTGATCACTGGTGTGGATTGATTTCCGATCGTTGGCCATGGCTCCATTGGAGAGGGCTGATGAGCTCCCATTCTTCACGCTCTGATTCCATTTCACGGAGCAAAACAAAGAGGAAAATGAATCTAAAATTCTCATTATTAGTTCTGAAAGAAGGTCCAGCAAAACCTTTTATACATCAGAGGAGAAAAAAGTTGACACTCTAACTGCTTTAAAGAGAAAAAACAGAAAACAACAGTGATAACAACCAAGGAAGAATAGGATGGTGACAAGTGTCAATATCCTATTCTCTAAAAGAGACTCAGTACTCGGAGCTGACTCAACCTTCCAAAAGTGTCAGTCGAATATCCCCTATAAGCTCAACGACCAACAACATAACCTCGGAGAAAAAACAAACGGCTGGTTTGCATCGGTAATTTCATGTTTACCCCTAGATTTAACAGCAAGTGGATGGAAAACCAAACGAAGGACTATATCGAGCAAAAACATACAAGTCTGGGACTAAATCATGTCACCAAAGTCGTTTAGGACGAAATCGAGAAAAACCACCATAGTCAAGGACTATTTTGGGTATTAACTCATTTAAAGTACATTATTCTTGTACTGAATGTACATTATACGAAATAATGTATTTTCAGTACTCAAATAATATACTTTCCTTAAATATAATGTACATTTTTAATATATTAAAAGTATATTATTTGTTGTTATGTCATGTTTGACAATTGGGCTATCGGCCGAACGATTTATATATGACAAATTATTGTGTGGACCATGGTCCATACAGTGCTGTGTGAACCATAACAAAAAGTACGTTTTGAATATACTAAATGTACATTATTTATATACTGAATGTACATTATACAATATATTGTACACTCAGTATACAAATAATGTATATCCCCTGAATATAATGTACATTTTTAATATACTAAATGTACATTATTTTTGTACTAAATGTACATTATTTGACAATATATAAAATTTGGTCCATACAGCGTATTTGGACAAAAATGATTGTTAATATATCGTGATTTAAGTTTGTGTTAGAAGACAGGCTATCATAATGGTCTAATTTATGTAATGCAGGCAGTAGATGGGGAAATTATTGTGTGGACATATAGTGGTCAATACAGTTGTATCAATCTGGGTCTATAACGCACGTTTTGATGTTAAAAAAAGTTTCACTACTGTATAAGTGTGTTAGAATAATAAATATTTTGATGTAAGATAATGTATTTTATGAGTTAGAATAATCTACTTTATGTATTAAAATAATGAAATTTTTGAAATAAAATAATGTATTTTGTGAGTTAGAATAATGTATTTTATATGTTAAAATAATATATTTTATGAGTTAGAATAATGTATTTTATGTGTTTTTGAATTATAGTTTACACAATTGTATGAATCACGTTTCACGTAATAATAATTGCAGTAGAAGCAAGGCAGAGGTGAGGAAGTTTGATGAGCAAATGCTAAGTTAGAATGACTTCTCTTGAATAAACAGACAACTTGTGTGCAATTGTGCAGCCTACATTTGGATTATTATGCAATGGGAGGGCGTTTGATTGGAAGGAATGAGTTAAGAGGGAAATGAATTGTAATTTAGAGGAAAAAGAATAAAGTGAAAATAAAGTAGAAATTCAAATTACATTATATTTTTCTCAAAGTACATTATATTGTTTGGTAGGGAGGAATAAAATTATTGAGAATGAGGAGGGTAGAAGTTGTATAAAGACTAAATTATCCTTGTGTAATAATAATGTTTATAATAATCAAAGGTTAAAGTTATTTTTTCCTCATTTTCCCCTTTCCTTTTCCCATTGAATTGCAATTCATGTGGAACGGGTATGAATTACAATTTAACAAAATGAGGAATTACAATTCCCTCTAACCAATCACTATAATTCAAGTTGTCAAAAAATTAGACTGTAATGAATTGAAACTACATCTAACTAAACAACTCATGAATTGTACATCATTTTTGGTAATTTATTGAAGTTGTTGGGGACGGATGAGCATCGTATTGGACCCGCCATAAATGCTGTGACTTGTTTACCATTACTCATTTTGTCCCACTCACCTAGTAATTTAACCATAATGTTTCGCAAATCACGAGCTCGATCCAGATGTGTATAATCATCATATATATATATATATATATATATATATATATATATATATAAAAGCACTAGTATCATTTGTGTGGAATTTATATTAATAAATGTCAATATTCAATGAATGATTCATGGAATAAACTCTTTTGTTTTGACATTGTATGTATGTGCATGTTGACATAATTTTTTATAACTTTGCAAACAACTAGTATAAAAATAAAATGTATGTAAAAATTGCATTAAAAGGAATGGTCGAGTAGTAAAGAATGATTTTTATATAAAATATTAGAAAATTTATAATTTTGACTATCATCAACATCCTATTTGATAATAATAATAAAGAGTTTTACTAATATTTATTCTCAAATTTTACTCCTTCATTAATAATCATAGAGTGCGACGGGGTGATAATGACTTCCTCCTTACATCGTATATGGACTAGGGATTGGCGACGCGATGACCTTGAAGGAAGCAGTTACTTGGCTTAACGACAACCACTGAGACAACTTGGTAATTTCAACAGATTGGCAGATTGCCAACTACTTTGATATGACTTATAGATGTTGGATTTGTCTTGTTTTGGACTTCTTTTTTTTTTTTTGAGAAAGTCTTGTTTTGGACTTATTGTTGTACGTTAATTGCATTTCTACTGCGTTTGTTCCATAATGCTACTGTCCATCACATAAGGCAAGTTGCTAATAGTAGAGATCACATTTTACCTAGAGTGATGGTGTCTCAGCATGACTCACACTTTTGGCAACGCTTATGCCGTGTACCTTAGTCCAATATGACGTCGTTTTCGAACAGTAATTTTTTTTAAAAAAAATTTTGACGGCAACTGTTTTGTTATTTAATTCACATTAAATTTTTTTTAAAAAAAACATATTTGTGTATCTTGTGGCCAAATGGACTGAAATGGAGAAAAATTAAATAATTACGGTACTAAATTGACAATTTTAAAATTTATAGATTGAAATTAATAACACCTCAATACTCATATGACCAAAAGTGGAGTTAACTCTTATTTTAAATTACATTTTTGTTGGTTTAGGGTAATTATCTTCCTAGGAAGGAAATGTTCTTTAATCTCGTTTCCTAAACTAATTATCATTATTGCTTTTCAAATTATTCAGAAGTTGATTAGGAAATTATGTATTCCCCCTTAAGCAAGTGTGTATGACCAAAACCATATCCCTATAAATAAGGTTTCGTCATCCCCCTTTATTCTTTAGTCTTGATTTAATGAAATTCTTTTGAATTATTTTCAAGTCTCACATTTACACCCAAAGTGTATGTGTTAACTCCTTGATTAGCTTCTTATACTCGTCAATATAATTTTTTTTTTTAAAGAGATATAATTCATTAGTTCTACAATTTAAAGATTCATTACCTTCAAATTCATTAATTAATGAAAAAAAAATACTCAAAATGGTCATCAACTATAATGGTTTTTCTCAATTTTCGTCTCCTGAACGACTTTGATGACTTAATGTAGTCCCAGACTTTTATGTTTTTGCTCAATTTAGTCCTCCGTTTGTTATTCCGTCAAATTGGTGTTAATTAAAGGGATAATTTAGGAATCTCAATATTGGCTTTTCTTTACTCTCAAACCTGCGAAGTGCGGTATTCCTCTTTCTTTTACGAATTACTCTCATAATTACTCCTAGACTTGCGAATCAAATTGTATATTCGCAAGTTTGGGAGTAATTCGCAAACGAAAGAGGAATTCGGGAACTTCGCAGGTCTATGAGTAAAGATATGTCAATATTGAAATTACTAAATTGTCACTTTATTTAACACCAATTTGATGGAATAACAAATGGAGGACTAAATTGAGCAAAAACACAAAAGTCTGGGACTACATTGGGTCACCAAAGTTGTTTAGGACGAAATTGAAAAAAATCACTATAGTCGAGGACTATTTTGGGTATTAACTCATTAATTAATTATATTCACTGCATTGTCCATTGTCTTCTTTTTTACACTATCTTGTAATTAAATACCAAAGTTATAATACAAAATATGTTATATGTTTATTTATCAAGTATTTTATTAATACCATGGAAGAAATAAAAAACAGTTTGAAGTCAATCATATTAATTACTTTGAGATTATTTGTTGACAAAGATGATATTCAAATAATACAAGAAACTGAAGTAATAAACTACCCTGTAATATCTAAGGATTACATCACGGTTGTTCACTTTAACTTAGATTACCTTAAGGAAAGGTTAGATTGATGGAAATGTTAGATTACTGTGGGGGTGTTGGTTCACTTCATCTTAGATTATCTATGTAATTTGACTCTGGTAATGTTATATTGCCTTGCTTGGTTCCAGTTATGAGATTACCTAGTAATGTTATATATCTGAAAGCCAATATGTGGCGATAAATGTTTCAATGTAATGTGATTACCCCCATTTTCTTAGGTAATCTTAGATTACCTTGAACTATTCTAACTTTACCCTTGTTAACCAATAATAATAATAATAATAATAATAATAATAAATTAATAAAATAATAATAATAATAATAATATAATAATAATAATAATAATAATAATAATAATAACAAATGAAATAAATATATGTTTATACAATCAAATATACATGTGTGTTTATTATATGTTTAGCTATTTTAGTATTTAAGCATAAATATATATTCATACATATAAATAAATAAAATAAATACACAGACATAATATATATATATATATAGTATATATATATATATATATATATATGTGTAAGGGTTCCAGTGAGAACATGTGCTTAGATGAAAACGTGAGAACACATCATGTGCATCTATCTAATATTTTAAAATGGTCTAGATTAGATCAAGTGTGTGCGAACGCGCATTAAATGTGTGCAAACGCGATTTAGTGTGTTTGCACATATTTAATGCGTGTTCGCACCATTAAAAAATATTAGATTGATGCTCATGATGTGTTCTCACCTAAACACATGTTCTCATATGATCCTAACTCTCCTCTCTCTCTCTCTCTCTCTCTCTCTCCTCTATATATATATATATATCAATATATATATATATATATAATTAATATATATAATATAATATATATATATACTATAATCTATATATATTATACTATCATATATACTATATATATTATAATAACGGTATATATAAGTAGGGTCGCGTTCAGGGTGGCAAAGGTGCCCGGGAAAGAGAAAATGCGAACCAATTAAGCACCGGCGCACGTTGTCGAACATTCATTTGATCCCGGTGCACCTACTTTCAACTACAGTGCACCTAATTTTCGGGCATGCAAAGTGCATGTATTTTTTGCTGGCATTCGTTGATCGG